>CAUYRT010011405.1:0-107758 GCA_963574885.1 Lepilemur ruficaudatus
TTGACAGAGTAGGTTTTTGAATGTAACAAGATAAGTCAACTTGAGTGGTAATATATTTTGGGAAATCAGCTCACTACAAATTGTGACTGTAAACATTGTACTGTAAATGCTTTGTAGTTTTCCCCCAATAAAATAAAAAACTTGCAGAACTCAAAAAAATGTTTTCTTATTGCTTTGAATTATTAATATTATGAAATTTCAAAGAAAGATATGGTGGGGGTAGGGATTGCAAAGGAAGAAAGCAAGGAAACATGGCTGGACCTCAGGAGACAGTAACTAACGTGTGTAGATAAACAAAGAATCCGATTTCAAAAACGTGAGTAAAGGCCAGAAGAGCTCTGGGGGTTTCACTCCTGCTTTTTATTGCTTTATGAAGTATGAACCATGGAATTGTAAAATTGTCTCACACATAGCGTAATAGAAGAGAAGCGTCACCTCAGCCCACAGTGCCTCTGTCTTGTCAGGCATCGGTCCCGTCGGTGAGGACAAAGCTGGTGCCACGAAAGCAGGGAGGAGGACAAGAAGCCCAGGGACAAAAGCCACAACAGGAAAGATGGTCTCAGTAATGGGAATAGTGAGGAAAAACTGAGGGGAAGGAATAAATATTTATCTCCTAATATGAAGCAGGTGGTGTAAATACATTATCTCACTCAACCTTCACCACGGCCTTGCGGAGCAGATAAACGATCGAAGAGGCAGGAGGCTGAGTAACCTGCCCAGGAACATACGCTACGCTGAAGCCGAGACTGCGTCCAGAACCTAAAATCACAACATTCTTCTCGAGCTGGGAAAAGTAGCCTTTGTGTAATAGACTAGAAGGAACAAGTGGAGGAAAACAGAAGGTGAAAGTTATTACTAATACGTAGAAAAAGAATCCTAGAGATGAGATGTTAAGAACATTATACTAAGTCACCAACGGTCAGAGTCAAGGCTGTCATTGGACTGTTACGGGAATGCCCTGGGCTATTAAGATAATTATTTAAGAAAAACTAATTTTCCAATATGGAACGGTCGGAAGAGACTTGTACCATCAACTGAGAAATGATAGGAAAACCACAAATAATGCCGAGAATGTCATCTTTTCTCTGGCATCGAAATATTGCCAGATTGTGGCAATAGTTCAAACACGTTATGAAGGAGACCCCCTCTGGAGAAGTCATAGCTCCCTTCCCTGCCCCTCCAGTTCCTTCTCTCAGCCAGCCCTTTCTCAGCCACTCTGATTTGGGGAAATCAAAACGGCAGGAAATTCAGTGTTGCTCTTGGCATCACTTCCTCTCTCTCCAAGCCACCCCCCACATTTCCCATTCAGTCTATTATAATATGAGTCCCCATCTCATGTTCTCAAGAAACACTTTCAAATAAAATGACTACTACCTATTCGGGTGAAAGTATCTCCTTCAAAAATTATTTTCTTAAATGTCATTACCTTAAGTCTACATAGGATAAAGAAATCGATAACATGCAAAATGTCTCTTCCCTGGATAAAGAAAAATTCTGAAAATTGTTTATTTCATGAGAAATGTGTGACAGATGGTATGAGTAGTGGTGAGGCATTCAAAACAGAACAAAGTTTCCTACTGTTCTGTCAGATGTTTCCACTCTCTGTTCCATCCATTAAATGCTGACTTATTTTTCTTCCACAAACTTCAGTTTGACTTTTAAAAAATAAATAATGCTTTTGGTATTCATTTCAGATTTTCTTATGCTGTTGCTGGAAACCTCAATCTGAAAGGTAACTTCATACAACATAGAATAAGTGGTAGCATCTGTTACAACTATCATACCAGGTGTATTATGATGCTCCTGGCTCAAGGAACATTGAATTACCTACAATCATTTAGATTATTACATTCAATGCGTAGATTGGGACATAAGTAATACTTCAATATGTTTAGTTAAAGAAGATTACTATTAAAATTCAGAATGTCCAATCAGTCAGTAAATGGATTTGCTAATGCAATACCCATATTACCTCACGGATAGTTCTATTAGGCTATATGTTGGTAAACAATGAATGGTATTCTCATAGAAACCCACTCTGCCTTATGACTGAGAATTGATAAATGCATGAAGTTGAGTCATTTGTGTGCCCACACGCATGCACACACACACACGCACACACCTTTCCGCAAGACATTGTTAACTACGGTCACGTATCAACTCTACCTAATCAACTCCTAAATGACCCAGATGTTCCACGCCGACGACGTACTTCTCTGTCATGCAACTTGTTTTGTTCATTTCCCCTTTGGGAATCTCTTAAAGAACAACTTCGGATAGAAAGGAACAATGAGCTTCTAGAAGAAAACTTGTGGAGATGTGGACAACGATGTTTTAAATGGGCTTCCAGATGACAAGTGTATCATATTTTTATTCTTCCTGCTGAGTCAGATCCTTTATAGACTTGAGTGACTCTGCATATGCTGATCTGTGATAGAAACTGAGATTGAAATCACTCTATTAAAAAGACTGTCATCTCTACAAAGCAACAAGAATTAAGAAAGATATTTAAATGAAAGACCTTAATTAAAGGCAAAATTTTTTTCCAGTAAAACCATATCTGCTGAAAATTAGAGGAACATTTTCAAGGTTATTCTGGAAGTAAATTGACTCTACTTGGCAACCCTCACAGAATGGAAAGTACTGCAGCTTCTCCTGCCAGCTTTCTTGTGCGTAACTGACCAACGCTAAATAAGAAACAAACCCCAAAACACTTTGCTTTAATTATTTGTCTGATTGACCAGCAAACCAGCTTAAAAAATTATTTTATTTTTACAGGAGAGATTCACAAAGTGGATTGCCATCTGTATTTGTTTTTTTAAACACAGCATTCAGAAGTATAATTGGCTAAAATTTTTGTTGTTGATAGAATCTTAATGGTAATTACAAACCGAAGAGAAAACTAGGGTATTGAAATCTGAGAAATTTAAAGCAAGAATTTTAAAGTGGCAGCAAAATAATTCTGCTACACAGACTTACCTTTTAGGTTTCTTTTCTTCCAGAATTCAAATTTGTGACATGCACTGGCTGGTACTTAAGCTTTATAAATTGAATTTTTAACTCTCATTAGGGGATTAATGGGGAGAGGGTTTTGGAGGAGCAGGCATATGGGATTCTCTGTAATGTCTCTGCAACTTTTCTGAAAACCTAAAATCATTTTTTAAAAATATTTAAAGAGTATGGTTATTTAGAGTAAGAAGACCTGGGGAGAGGAAAGCTAGATTAAGAGAACTCCACACACCAAGCATGGTTTGTACAGGGTGGGGAGAATTAATATACAATTCAATGTGCATTAGTTGCACATTAACTGCCCTGGAGGAGGGGCATTCTAAGCAGAGGCAAAAACATTTTAAAAGTCAAAGAGGTTCAATCCTGGCTAAGCAGAAGATGTCAAACAACTTTTGCTTCTCCATTAAGTGAGGTTTAGAATTATTCACCTGCTAGACCCAAGATTTGAGGGCCAATCACAACAGAAAGGATTTTGTATCACATCCCCAAATTTCTTGTCTATTACACACTCAACCTAGTTCTTACAGGGACTATTGCTCCCTATTTAGTGGATCCAATTTTCTTCCTTGAACTATTTCTTGTTTAATTAATTCTTTCCCTCCAAGTGCCTAGTGAGTACTCATAAAATATTCCTTGACCACATGAAAGCATTTCCTTCTGTTAAAAAGTATGGCTATTGGGCAATCAAGATGTAGCACACATTTATGCTTTTTTCTTTTCTTTTTTTTTTTGAGACAGAGTCTCACTCTGTTGCCTGGGCTAGAATGCTGGGGCATCAGTCTAGCTCATAACAACCTCAAACTCTAGCGATCAAGCAATCTTCCTGCCTCAGCCTCCCGAGTAGCTGGGATACAGGCATGTGCCACCATGCCTGGCTAATTTTTTCTATATATTTTTAGTTGTCCAACTAATTTCTTTCTATTTTTAGTGGAGACGGGGGTCTGGCTCTTGCTCAGGCTAGTCTCAAACTCCTGAGCTCAAATGATCTACCCGCTTCGGCTTCCCATAGTGCTAGGATTACAGGCATGAGCCACGGCACCCAGCCCCTTTCTGCCTATTTAATACCACTTAGACCACAAGAGTACCTCAATGTTTTATTTATTATTTATTTCACTAGCTTGATATGATCTCAGTTCTTGTTTAGGGTCTTGCTCTAAGCCAGTAAATCATAAGAGTAAAGGAGAAAGCCCTGTGCAGTCTGTGAAACACAGGTCAATCTGGGGGGAAATGCATTTAGGGAATACTGGCTTTGTGCGATGTAACTTAGCAAATCAAAACAAAAGTAGTTGACTTTTGTATCCAGCCTTGATGGAGTAACAGGACCCAGATTTACCCTCCCACCATAAATAACTGGAACACTAGCCAAGATACATAAACAGCTATTTTTAGATGTTTGGCAATTGGCTATACATGTTTGTGACCCCTAATAAAGTAGTAAAAAAATAAAATGAATAGTGCATCAGTGACCTTTGGGACAATATCAGTTGGTCTAACATATGTATAATTTGAGTCCTAGGGAGGGGGTAAAATTACTTGAAGAAATAATGGAAAAAAATCTTGTAAACTTGATAAACACTGTAAATGCACAGATTCAAGAAAGTCAACAAATTCCAAGACAGATAGACATATGCATGTTTATGCACAGAACACATCAAAGCCCATTATAATTAAATTACTGATAATCAGTGATAGAGAGAAAATGTTTTTTCTTAAAAAGAGAGATAAAAGACCCATTACCTACAGATGGACTGTAAAAGAATAACTGAAGGTAATTTTATACAATATTTTTAATAATTTTGTGCATGAAATAAAGTTTATGTACACTGAACCATCAGAAAGCAGAGATGTCAGGTATGGAATTTTTCTACTTGTGGCATTATGTCAGCACTCAAAAAGTTTCAAATTTTGGAGCATTTCAAATGTTGGAATTTTGGATTAGGGATGCCAACCTGTTTCACAGAGGACAGGAAAGACAAAGAAATGTGTACTATTGTAAGGCTCTGACATTATATAGAAATTGGCATAATATTCAGTGAAGGTAGACTGTGAAAAGTTGAGAATACATACTGTAAACCTTAAAGCAAATACTTTTTTTTAAAAAAAAGGAGATAGAGTGTAGATGAAATGGAATAATAACAAAAAATATTTTATATAACAGAAGAAAGGAAAAGAGAAAAAAGAACAGAACAAATGGGTCTAAGAAAATATAACTAGTAAGATGATGTTAAAAGATTTAAACACAACCACACTGATCATTATATTAAACCTAAATGGTCTATACAGTCTAATTAAAAGGCAGGAATTGTAAGACAAAATAAAAAATATGACCCAATTATATACTATCTACAAGAATTTTACATTAAATATTAAAAAACAAAGTAACAGGATAATAAAGTGTATAACAGGCAAACACTGATCATAAGAAAATTGAAGTGTCTTTTAATATTAGACAAAGATGTATTCAAAACAAGGAATATCACCAGTGATAAAGAGGGCATTTCATAAGGCTAAAGTAGTCAACTTATCAAAATGCCATAATAATTTTAAATGTGTGTGCATACAATAACAGAGCTTCAGAATACACGAAACAAAACTGACATAACCATAAGGAGAAATAGACAAATCGACGATTATAGTTGGAGATGTTCTTATCCTTCTCTCAGTAACAGAAAAACTACATGGATATCAGTAAGATTAGAAAGAGCTTATTAATCAGCACAGCAACCTACTAGACATATATATAGACCACTCCATGCAAAAAGTGCAAAATAAGCATTTGTTCCAAAACACATAAAATACGCATCCAAGTAGATTATATTTCATGTTGGTGAGGATGTGGAGTAACTGGAACTCTCATTCGTTGCTGATAGAACGTAAAATGGCATACCACTGTGAAAAACAGTTTGACAATTTCTTACAAAGTTAACATACACTTAACCATACCACCAAGCAATCCCATCCCAGGTATTTACACAAGAGAAATGGAAACATATGTCTACAAAAAGACTTGTGCATGAATGCTCAGAGTAACCTTACTCATAATAACCCAAACTGTAACTAATTCAAATGCCCATCAATAAGTAAATGGATAAACAAATTGTGGCATATGCATAAAAGGGATACTGCAATGAAAAATAATGAACAACTGACATACCCAATAACATGGCTAAATCCCAAAAACATTATCCTGAGCAACAGAAGCCAGACACAAAAGAATATACACTAAATGATTCCATTTACATGAAACCTTAAAAATGATGAATCTGATCCAAATGACAAAAAGCAGATCATGATTGCTTGGGGCTGGGAGAAGGGGAGTGATTGACTAGGAAGGTACCCAAGGGAATTTTCTGGGGTGCCAGAATGTTCTATGTCTTGATTGTGGTGAGACAAACAAGATAGACATGGCTATCTACATCTGTCAAAACTCACCAAACTTTACTCTTAAAGTAGGTACATTTTATTGTATGTAAATTATTTCTCAATAAATATGACTTTTAATAGCAAAACAATAATGACATGATTATATGATGTAATTGCATTCTAAAGTGCCACTTATCTTTTAAGTCTTTGGAGTCAGGAGGACTTTGTCTTAAGACTGTTGATATAACAAAATACTATCAACTGAGTTGTTCATAAACAACAGAATTTAGTTCTCATGGTTCCAGAGGCTGGGAAGCCCAAGATCAAGGTGCCTGAATATTTGGTGTCTGGAGAGGGCCCCCTCTCTGGTTCATAGATGATGTCTTTTGCTGTGTCCTCACATGGTGGGAGGGGTAAGGGGTCTTCCTTAGGCCTCTTTTATAAGGGCACTGATCCCATTCATGAGGGCTCTGCCCTCAAGACTTAACCACCTCCCAAAGGCCCCACCTTTTAATGCCATCACATTGAGCACTAGGTTTCAACATATGAATTTTGTGGGGACATAAACATTAAAGCCATAGCCTAAAAGTTATTCAGTAATTCTGTGATCTTAAAGCAAATGACTTCAACTTTCTTAGTCTAAGTTTCTTTGTCTGAAAGATAGGGCTACTTCTTGACTGGATTGGGGCTACTGTTATAAAAGTACTCTGAATTTTATGTGAAATGGAAAATTATTTTTCTACCCATTATGTTCATTTAAAATTTTTAACTCCATTTTGAAATAATTTCAGATTTATAAAAAAGTTACAAAAAAATCTTCATATAATCTCACCCAGATTCCCCAAAAGTTAATATCCCATATAACCAAATTATCAAAACCAGGAAATTAACACTGATTCAGTACAATCATTCAACCTTATTCACATTTTTACCAAATGTCCTGCTAATGTCATTTTCCTTGTCCAGGGTCCAATCCATAATCACATGTTGCATTAAGTTACCCCATATCCTTAGCCTCCTTTATTCTGTAACTGATTCTCAATTCTTCTTTGTATTTCACGTCCTTGTCACTTTTGAAAATTACTGGCCAGTCATTTTTAGAAATATTCTCAAATTTAGGGTTATGTGATCTATTCTCATGATTAATTTAGGTTATTTATTTTGGGTAAGGGTACTGCAGAAATGGTGCCACGTCCTTTTGAGTGCAGCGTATCAGGAGGCGCATACTATTGATTTGCCTCCTTACTGGCGATGTTAACTTTGATTACTCGGATAATGTGGTATCTTCCAGGATTCTTCACAGTAAAGTTACTATTTTTCCTGTTTTAATCAATAAGTATCTTGCAGAAAGATATTTTGAGACTATGCAAATATATTGTTTCTCATATTTGCACTGAGTAATTTTAGCATCCACTGGTGATTCTTGCCCTGAAACAACTATACTGTGCTATTGGACAACTGGTGGTTTTCTGTTTTCACCCTTCCTTCTGTATTTGTTAGTTGAAACTCTACCGTGAGAAATCGCTTCCCATTCTTCCCATTTATTTGTTTTTTCAATTGTCTATTTACATTGGTATGACTGTGTCACTTCTTTTTTTATTCTGTGGGTTTTAATCTGTTATAGTCATTACTAATTTATTTATTTTTTGCTCAAATTGTCTCAGATTTGGATACTAGGATTCCCTTCAGATTGAATCCTGTATGCTTTGGCATAAGCCCACCTTTCTTGAGCACCTCCCTATTTTCTGATAGCACAAAATATTCCAGACTTAT
This sequence comes from Lepilemur ruficaudatus, assembly GCA_963574885.1. Classification (NCBI taxonomy): domain Eukaryota; kingdom Metazoa; phylum Chordata; class Mammalia; order Primates; family Lepilemuridae; genus Lepilemur; species Lepilemur ruficaudatus. The sequence goes on from CAUYRT010011405.1 coordinate 8,146, forward strand.
CTTGCACTTTTTTGGTTTCATCGTGGATTCTGCCATTTCCCTATAGAGCTCTGGTTACTTTTGTTAAAGAATAGTTCAATGTTTTGTTAATGAAAATGAGAGCTCATGTGCTACTACTTTAAGTCAATCCTAAAATATTAGTCTACAAAACACGATAAGAAGTAGATGGTAGTAGAAAGATCAGAAAAGACATGCAGAAACCTGGGTTTTCATTAAGTATTTGAATTTTTTTTTTTTTTGAGAATGGGTCTCACTCTGTTGCCCCAGCTAGAGTGCAGTGTCATCATCATAGCTTATTGCAACCTCAAACTCCTGGGGCTCAAGCAATCCTCCTGCCTTAGCCTCCTAAGTTCCTGGAGCTACAGACCTGTGCTACCATTCCAGTTGATTATTTTTTTGTAGAGATGGGGTCTTGCTCTTGCTTAGGGTAGTCTTGAACTCCTGACCTCACGCAATCCTCCTGCCTCAGCCTCTCAAGAGTGCTAGGATTATAGGCATGAGCTACCACCCCAGGCCAGGTGTTTGGATTTAAAATAAAAAATTGCTGGGGGATCAGCCAAGATGGTTGACTAGAGACATCACTTGTCAGATCATCTGGGCTGGAAAGTAGAATACTGGACCTAGGAAAGCAGAGAGCAGTTGCAGCTCAGGTGTGGATCACATGGAGAGACAACAGAGACATCTGGGGACCCAACTGAGAAACCCTGCAAAACTGAGAAAGAAGAACATGGAGGGGAGAAGACAGCAGTATGGACCAAACCCACAGAGGCTCAGAGCCCAGTGAAAGGATATGGGGGGTTTCCCCTCCCCCACCTAAATGCCTTTGGTGAACAGTGAGACATAAAACATACTGGAAGTCCTTCTACCCTCCATGAGCCTGGGTACAGTGGCTAAATAGGAATAGCGGGGTGAATCACCCCAGGAGTTCAGGTGTTCAAAAGGGACAGTCCATGGGAGAGTTCCACGGGAGACCAGACTGCCGATTTTCCTACACCTGGACACTTCCTCGTCTGTACCTCCTCCAATCATAGAATCTATGGCCAACTGATAGCCATGGCCCCACCTCCTCGCACTGCAACTGTGAGAATACTCTGAAGTGAGAAGCACCTGAACAGCTGCTTCTCTATGGCAAGTGCACATTCCCAGCCAAGCAGGATCACCAAGCTTCCTTCCCACCAGCATTTTGCAGCATTGCACCCTGGCAACTTAGACAGGTGGGCCAGACGTGGTGCATCCCTGGCATAAGAGTGGTGCAGGGAGATGCAGGGGAGAGGTCTTGGTCCTTGACTTGGGTGGTGAGGAAGCCCTCGTGGACATATCCAACACGAAAGCATGGAGAGGGTGCTGAGGAATTGGGGTCTGTGAGTGTGCCCATTCCCCACCCCTGCTGGAGGATGGCCATATTGGATAAAGGTGTGGCACTTGGAGTGAATTAGACTAGCCCATGGTTCCTGTGACAACCTAATGCCTTGGGTATGCCAGCTAAAGAGGAGCAGCAGCCCTTTCCCCCACTCATTACAATAGGGAGTACATCTTGAGCCAAGAAACTCACAAGTGGCTGCTTCTCCCTGGCAGGAACATGCCCCTGACAGAGGCTCCTGAGGACAGAGAAGCCTACTTCTCTCCTCTTGGGGTCTTATGGTGGAATAGGCATGCACAACTGGGGATCCCTCTACCTGCCAGTGTCCCACAGAAATGCACACTAGTAGGTCAAACACATGGACTGAGGAGTAGTTCAAGAGCTGGTCTCAGGCGATGAGGGAACTCACGTGGACTAATCCAATGGGAGAGTGCCGTGGAGTTTCAGAGAGTGAATAGGGAGGGTGGTAAGCCGACCCCTCAGAGAAACTGTACTAGTGGACAAGGGCAGAAAGAGCCTGGCCTGGCACCTTTGCACTCAAGTGATTAGGCCCTTCCTTCAGGAGCAGCCTTCCTGGCTTGGAGAGATTTCCCTGAACTTCATACCAGTGGCTCCCCCTAGCAGCTGGATAAGCAACCCCTGAGCAACCCCACCTGTGAGCAACCCTGCCAGGTTTTGCAAAGTCTCTCAGGCTCTTGCAATCCAGCCATGATTTGTCTTGCTCCTCCCCACACCTCAGGGGGAGTAGAGATCAAGCAACCTCCTGGGAGCTACAGGTCCCTCCTCAAGGTTGGGGCATTTGTATGCTCCACATGAGGGACCAGAGCTTACCATGGGCACAAAAGACCATCTCAGCAGCTGGCTCTGCCCTGCAAACTTCAGTCCGTAATGGGGTAACAACTGTATAACTAAGCATATCACCTTCCAAATCAAGCAAACAGGGAGCTGCTGATTCATATACATGAGTACCACACACAGTCTTGGAGATTAAGCTGGGAGACATAACTCACTACACACTGTTGGGAAGAGGTGAAGACAGCAGATCAGAAGTAACCAAAGAGGTTCATCAAACCTGCTAGTATACCCCATAGCCAACACAGGACCAGCATTCCTCTCCCTGGCATACTCAGGGAATGATCTTCAGGGACCCAAAGACAGGCCTGCAAGCCAGGCCTACCACCCCCAAGTCTCAACCAAGAGGCCAGATGAGAAGGAATCAGAAAAGAATTGTGAAAACATGAAAAATCAGAGCAAAAGGACACCCCCCAAAGAACACAATAACTACTTACCAATGGATACAAATCAAAATGAAAAAATTGAAATGACAGATGAAGAATTTTGAATATGGATTGTAAGGAAGCTCGATGAAATACAAGAGAAAATAGACATCCAACACAAAGAAACCACAAAAACAAAGCAGGAAATGAATACAAAATTTACTAAAGAAATCAAATTATTTAAAAAATCAAATAGAACTTCCGGAAATGAAAAATTCATTCAAAGAAATATAAAACACAGTGGAAAGCCTTGGGAATAAGCTAGATCAGGCAGAAGAAAGAATCTCACAATTTGAAGACAACACCTTTGAGTTAAACAAGTCAGTAAAAGAAAGAACTGAGGAAAAAGAGAAATGAACAAAGCCTACAAGAACTATGGGACTATGTAAAGAGGCCTGACACAAGAATCATAGGCATCCATGAGGGCAAAGAAGAAAATACACAAGAGTTAGAACACCTATTTGAGGGAATAATTGAGAAAAATTTCCGTGGCCTTGCTAGAAATCTAGATATCCAGGTACAAGAAGCTCAAAGGACCCCTGGGAGATTCTTTGTGAAGAGGCAATCACCACGACACACAGTCATCAGACTGGCCAAAATAAACACGAAAGAGGCCCTCCTATGAGATGTAAGGTGAAAGACGCAGGTAAAGGAAAACCCATCAGACTAACTGCAGACATCTCAACTGAGATCTTACAAGACAGAAGAGGCTGGGGCCCCATTCTCAGGCTTCTCAAACAGAATAACGCCCAGCCTAGAATCCTGTATCCTGCAAAATTAAGTTTCTTACATGAAGGAGAAATAAATACCATCTCAGAAAAGCAAAGACTGAGGGACTTCATCAAGACAAGACCTGCCTTCCAGGAAGTACTCAGAACAACATTCCACACAAATCAGCACAATAGACACCCACCAGTGTAAAATCACCCAAAAGCTAAAGGTCAAAGCCAGGATACCTCAATGGCTCAAGAGGTAAAACAAAACAATAAAGTCCTACTCAAGAGGATGAATAGAAATCCACCCCACTTATCAATTCTTTCAATAGCTGTGAATGGGTTGAACTCCCCAATGAAAAGACAAATGAATAAAAATGAATGGCTAAATGAATAAAAAATACAAGCCAAGTATCTGCTGTCTCCAGGAAACATATCTAACCTGCAAGGCCTTACTCAGGCTCAGGATGAAGGGATAGAAAACAATATTCCATGCAAATGGAAACGAAAAGAAAGCTGGTATAGCCATTCTCATATCAGATAACATAGTCTTTCAAATCAGCAAAAGTAAAGAAAGACAAAGATGGTCATTATGTAATGATGAAGGGAACAATTTAACAGGAAGACATAACAATCCTAAATATGTATACATATAACACAGGTGTGCCCAGGTCCATAAAGCAAACCCTACTTGATCTAAACAGAATGATAAACAGCAGCATCATAATAGCTAGGGAATTCAACACCCCACTGACAGAATAGGGCAGATCCTCCAAACAGAAAATAAACAAAAAAACTATGGACTTAAATGGAACTCTAGAACAAATAAATGGGCCTAACAGACATTTGCAAAACATTCTACCCACAAACTACTGAATATACATTCTTCTCATCAACTTATGGAACATTCTCTAAATTGATCACATCATAGGCCACAAAACATGATTCAAAAAATTTTAAAAATTAGAAATTATACCACGTATCTTCTCAGACCACAGTGGAATAAAATTAGAAATCAATTCCAAAAGAAACAACTCTACACAAATTCATGGAGATTAAACAACCTACTGCTGAATGACTATTGGGTCATTAGCAAATTAAGATGGAAATCAAAAGATTCTTCAAACTAAATGACAGATGGGACACAAGTTATTAAAATCTGTGCAATTCAGCAAAAGCAGTCCTAGGAAGAAAATTCAAAGCCTTAAATGCCTACATCCAAAAGACAGATCACAAATCAACAATCTAATGCATCATCTCAGGGAATTGGAAAAGGAAGAGCAAACCAATCAAACCCAGCAGAAGAAAAGAAATAACTAAGATCAGAGCAGAACTAAATGAAACTGGTAACAAAGAATTATACAGAAGATTAATGAAACAACAAAAAGTTTGTTCTTTGAAAGATAAACAAAATTGACAGGCATCTCACTAGATTAACCAGAAACAAATTAAAGGATCCAAATATATTCAATTAGAAATGAAAAAGGAGAGAGTACAACTGTTACCACAGAAGTACAAAATGTCATCTTTGAATACTATAAAAATCTCTATGCACATAAACCCGAAAGTGTTGAGGAAATGGACAAATTCTTGGAAACACACAATCTCTCTAGGCTGAATCAGGAAGAAATAGAACTCCTGACCAGAAAATATCAAATAATGAAATTGAAGCAGGAAAAAAACCCAAAGAACTCCAAATTAAAAAAATCCTGGATGAGATGGTTTTGCACCTGAATTTTTCCAGACCTACAAAGAACAGGTACCTACACTGCAGAAATTACTTCATAACATAGAGAAGGAAGGAATGCTCCTCAATTCATTCTATGAAGTCAGTATCACCTTGATACCAAAGCCAGGAAAAGACACAACAAAAAAAGAAAACTACAGACCAATATCCTTTATGAATATAGATGCAAAAATTTTCAATAACATCCTAGCAAACCAAATTTAGCAGCACATCAAAAAGATAATCAACCATGACCAAGTGAGCTTCAGCCCAGAGATGAAGGACAGTTCAACATATGCAAATCTATAAATGTGATTCACCATATAAATAGCAGCAAAAACAAAGACCACATGATCCTCTCCATAGACACAGAAAAAGCATCTGAAAAAATTCAGTACCCTTTTATGATAAGAACTCTTAACAAAAAAGGCATAGATGGGACATACTTCAAAATTACAAAGGCCATATATGACAAACCCGCAGCCAGCATCATACTAAACAGGGAAAGACTGAAAGCATTCCCAGTTAGAAATGGAACCAGACAAGGTAGCCCACTATCACCACTTCTATTCAACATAGCGCTCGAAGTCCTAGCCAGAACAATCAGGCAAGAGAAGGAAATCAAGGGTATCCAAATAGAGAAAGAAGAGGTCAAACTATTGCTCTTTGCTGACAATATGATCTTATATCTAGAAAATCCCAGAGATTCTACCAAAAGACTCCTAGAATTGATAAATAAATTCAGCAAAGTCTCAGGTTAGAAAATCAGTGTACACAAATCAGTAGCATTCCTATACACCAACAACAGTCAAGCTGAGAATTGAATCAAAGACTAAATACCTTTCACAACAGCAACAAATAAAATAAAATACTTGGGAATATATTTAACCTAGGAGGTGAAAGACCTTTACAGGGAGAACTATGAAACACTGAGGAAGGAAATCAGAGAAGATGTAAGCAAATGAAGAAACATATCATCCTCATGGATTGGCAAAATCGAAATTGTTAAAATGTGCATACTACCCAAAGAGATTCACAGATTTAACTCAATCCCCATTAAAACACCAATGTCACTTTTTGAAGATCTAAAAAAAAATAATTCTATGCTTCATATGGTACCAGAAAAGACTCCAAATAATCAAAGCAACCATAAGCAAAAAGAAAAAATCAGAAGGTATCACTTTAACAGACTTCAAGCTATACTACCAGGCTACAGTGACCAAAATAACATGGTACCATAACAAGAACAGAGACATAGAACAATGTATCAGAACAGAGAACCCAGCAGATATAAAACCATCCTCATATTACCATCTGATCTTTGACAAAGCAGACAAAAACATACACTGGGCAAAAGAATCCCTATTCAATAAATAGTGCTGGGAAAATTGGATAGCCACATATTGAAGACTGATACAGGATCTGTACCTATCACCACTCACAAAAATTAAATTGCAATGGATAACAGACTTACATCTAAGACAAGGAACCATAAGAATTCTAGAAGAAAATGTTGTAAAAACTCTTATAGATACTGGCTTAGGCAAAGAATTTATGAACAAGACCCCAAGCACAATCACAGTAACAACGAAAATAAATATATGGGACTTGATTAAATTAAAAAGCTTTTGCACAGCCAAGGAAACAATCAACAGAGGAATAGACAACCTACAGAATGGGAGAAAATATTTGCATGCTGTACATAAAGGACTAATAACTAGAATTTACAAAGAACTCAAGCAAATCAGCAAGAAAAAAAAATCGAATAACCCCATTAAAAAGTGGGCAAAAGACACGAATAGAGGCTTTCCAAAAGAAGATAGACTAATGGCCAATAAACAAATAAAAAGATCCTCAACATCACTAATCATGTTAGGATGATTATTATCAAAAAGTCCCATAACAATAGATCCTGGCATGGATTTGGAGAGAAAGGAGCACTTATACACTGTTGGTGAGACTGCAAATTAGTGCAACCTCAATGGAAAGTAATATGAAGATACCTCAAAGAACTAAAAGTAGAACTACCATTTGATCCAGCAATCCCACTACCCAAAGGATAGAAAGACATTCTATAAAAAAGACATCTGCACTAGAATGTTTATAGCAGCACAATTCACAATCGTGATGTGGAAACAACCCAAGTGCCCATCAGTACATAAATGGATTAATAAAATTTGGTATATGTATACCGTGGAGTACTAAGCCATAAGGAAATGGTGAACTAATACCTTTTGTGACAACTTGGATGGAACTGGAGACTATCCTTCTAAGTGAAGTATTGCAAGAATGGAAATACAAACACCACATGTACTCACTATTAAATTGGAACTAATTGGTCAACATTCATGTGCACATGTGATAGTAAAACTCAATGGAAATCAAGCAGATGGAGGGGGAGGAGGGGATGGGTAAATTTGCACCTAACGGGTACAATGCATACTGTCTGGGTGATGGACACACTTACAACTTTGACTGAAACTGTACAAAAGCAATTCATGTAATCAAAACGTTTGTGCCCCATAATATTCTGAAATCAAAAAAGAAAATGTGGTATGTGTACATAATGCAATATTATTCAGCCTTAAAGAAGACAGAATAAAAAATCATGTCATTTGCAACAACATGGATTAACCTGTAGGACATTATGTCAAGTGAAATAAGCCAAGAAAGACAAATACTATATAACCTCACTCATATGTGGAATTTAAAAATGTTTATTTCACAGAAGTAGAGAGTAGAATAGTGGTTACAAGGGGTTGTGATGGTAAGGGATGGATGTGGTTGGGGAGATGTTAGTCAAAGGATACAAAATTCTAGTTAGACAGGAGGAATATATTCAAGAGATCTATTGTATAACATGGTGACTGTTGTTAATAATATATTGCATTCTTGAAAAATGCTAAGAGAGTGAACATAAAGTGTTCTGACTACAAAAATGATGACTACATAAGGGTATGCATATGTTAATTGGCAAGATTGAGTCATTCCACAATGTATATATACTTTCCAATATCATGTTGTATGCTGTAAATACATACAATTTTATCTGTCAATGTAAAAAAAATCTCAAAAGTAATTGCCGCTGGTCTTTCAGTTTTACCAGGTGAAACACACATTAATATTTATCATATCATATTATCAGACTAAGACTGGAGTTAGAAATGGTGATGGGGACAGGAAAGAGGGTTAAATTATTATATGAGAGCTTGCTGAGGCTGCCACTGAGTAGCTCAGACCTTGATCACAGCGAGCAGGACCATGGAGATAGTATTTGAGTCATCATAAAATTCTGTACTTGGAGCACGACAAAGGGGAATTAACGTTTGGAGAGTCGAAGAATGAACCACTTGATGCTCTGAATGACTTGTTAGAGAACAGTTTACAAAACTCACGGCTGAGCCCTGGCTGACGTTCGACATCCTCCGCCTGCGAGTGAATTCAAAAGAGTAGCTTCAGTCCCTGAGAAATGGGATTGAAACACTAAAAAGACAGTTTCCACTGTAATTTCTGTGAGCAAGAAAAATCCAGTCACAACTTTAAAGAAATTACTAGTATATGGGTCATTTCACTTGGCAAACTCAGTTTTCAGAATAGCTGTCCTTAGTTTTTAATCAGTCTTTAAACATCATTTCAAATTTTTTTCAAATGAGTGAAATTAATAAGATTACTCTGTAACTTGGAATCATAATACTTGAAGAACAGCCCATATCGTGAAGCTACTTAGGTAAAAGTCCAGGCTTTTTATGGAAAATGAAAAAACCCTCAGAATGTGTACACTGCCACATTTTCCCACCCAGCTTGGCATAAAGCTTGGTAGGGGGAGAGGGAGGGGAGAGAGAGAAAGAAAACAAATTTCTGACGTCTTTTTAGAGTTACATTGTATCCATTTCCGCATTTCCATATCTTTTCTTTAGTCTAAGTGTTTTTCTTGAACTAGTTTAATTTTTTAAAACACAGTAGACGTGGGAGGAATCTACTCCATTGGCGTCCCAGTCACGTTGGAGTTAACTTAGAATTGCCAAAGATAACTCGCCAGGCACCTGAATGGTGCTGATGGTAACTCCCTTTTCAGTGGGAAAGCCTAAGAAATCTATAAAGGGAATGAGAGTGTGCTAATGTGGGTCTCTTCCCGGGTTTTTCTCCATGTGCTACGCCACTTTCCACCTCATAATGTGGTCATGTGAGCTGCAGTCTCTCATTCCACCCTAGGAGCAGCTGTCCTTGAGCTGAGGCAGAGGAGGAGCTCCCTCTCTGGAATGTTGAGCAAGTACATTTTTACCTGATATCGTAACCCTGGACTCATTCTTGGCTCTGAAAGCTGCTCCTCCTATGTGGTCTGCAAATCAGCTTCCCCTCATCCTACTGTTTGTTTATTCCACTCCTTCATCTGATAATTTTTTGTAATGGTCACATCTGTTGCTTATCTGCCTAGTAGGAGGTCGTGGAGATGAACGTGGTGATGTGTTCAGCTGAATTCCTTGTTTTCCCAGGGTGCCTCATGGTTTAATCATAGATGATATCCTTTTATATATAGGAAACTATAATTCCCAAAGAGTGAGGGGCCTTCATGGAAACAAATGAAAATGTAAATAGTCCAAATTCAGAGCTCAAATTTCCAGATTCCAAGGACATTGTTTAAAACACTGCTGGCTTCATACGCCATGGAACGCTTCAGAAAGTTACACGTTTAAGGCCCAGTTTCATAGTTACACTAAATTACACTATTCTAAACTCTGAAGCACAAGGCAGAAAGAAGTCTTCTCATAATGGAATGCATTTAATTAGGAGTAAGTCTATGCCTAACCATTTTAAAAATAACTTTATACCCATTGACTTTACAATCGTGTCAGAGGCAAGTTCTAACCATAGCTTAAAATATTTCTATAATAATATTTATTCTTTTCTGGTTCAAAAAGCAGTATACAAACTATAAACTTTGAAATTGTAGGGAAAATGTATTGTAAAGTGTATAAAATGTAATGCAAAAAAATAAAGAGCATGATTAAAGACTATTATACTTTTGGTTAGGAAAATCCTCTAATTTCTCTGTCTATATAAATGTGAATATAAATTTCCTGCCTATATAATATAAAAATATCTATATATTATTTTATATATTTAATATTTTGTTATATAATATAGTTATATTTTATAATTACATTTTATATTATATAATCATATATAACTAATAATTATAAATGTGTAATTATAACTATATTTTAAAAATATAGCTCCTAATTCTTCAAAAAAGCTCCTTCTTGTACATATTGAGGCTTTTCCTGTGAACTTATAGAACTTGAGTTTCAATTCCTGCAAAGTATTTCATTAGATGATTGTACCATAATTTATATAAATATTATATAATATTTATATAAATAACATTATTGGGACATAAAGTAATTTTTTAATGGTATTAACAGTGGTAAAATTAATATTCATATACTTGAATCTTTATGTACATCCACAATAGGTGACATACATATGTATTAAAGTTTAAAAGTTTTTGTCACATACTGCTATGTTTCCTCTAGAAAGTTTGCCCCAATTAATACTCTTCAAATACTATCTGTTTTTTTTATTTCTTTGCTGTAACTGTTAGGATTGCATCTGGCTGCAAGTAACAGAAAACCTGACCATGGCAGTTTTAAAAAGTAAGGGGTCTATTTGTCACAGGCCACAAAAAGCCAGGAGTTATCAATCAAACTGGTCATGTCATCAGGAGCCCGTATCTTCTTAGTACTGGGCTTTCATCCTCTGTATTGCAAATGGCTGCTGCAGTGACATGTATTGTGTTCATATTGCTGGTCCAAAGAAGGAGGAAAGCCCCACAATTTTCTCCCTGTGAAACTTTATCATTTGTTCCAGAAGGCCCTAGCCAGGGACATCTACCTACATTCCATTGTAGCACACCTCTCACTACTAGGGAGTCTGGGTAGGTGATTATTTTAGTCTTCTACATTTTATAATAGGGAAAGACAGGAAGAAGGGCTTTGAAGTCTTTGGGGTTGCTATCCTCAGGACTGGCAACATACAGCATGCCTATTTGAAGATTTTTTGAAACATAATGCTAAAATATCCGCAGAATGCATGGACCAAAATATACTCCTGGCAACCAGATGGGAGAGGGTCGGTTGCCCTGTACTTTAGTATTATTCATTTTTAAAATATTTTCAAATGTACCTTCTTTATCATTAAAATTTTTTTGGCCCAATTATATACTTTTCCTATTTTTGTGTATTTGTGATATATTTGTTGTTCATACTATACGTACAATTTTGTATCACCTGTTTCACTGAACAGTATTTCACATGCATTTACTATGCCATTATACCTTTTAAAAACTGACACCATCAAATGGCTGCCTAATATTACATCATATCACTATGCGATCATTTTATTCTCATCTTTTCCCAATTTACCCTAACTTTTTGCTACGTTAATTAATCCTGTTTTGAACAGCTTTATGTGTAATTTTTAGTTTGCATTTTGGCTTATGAGAGTCTTACGACAGATGATTTCTACCTATTTTAGTATTGTGGTCTAATATTTATAAATTTTTTTTATTTCTTAAAATTTATTTTTAAATTTATTCTAGGGTAGTGTTAGATTTAGAGGGAAGAGGCAAAGATAGTACAGAAGGTGCCCATAAAGCCTGCACCCAGTTTCTGTAATTGTTAACATCTTACATTAGTATAGTACATGTCACGTAACGTATTGATACGTTATTATTAACTAAAGTTCATACTTTATTCATAAGTCCTTAGATTTTACCTGTTGTCCTTTTTCTGTTCCAGAATCCCATCTGGGATACCAATGAGTCTCCTTAGATTGTCTCTAGGCTGTGGCAGCTTCTCAGATTTTCCTTATGTTTGATGACCTTGACAGGTTTGAGGAATACTGGTCAGGCGTTTTGCAGAATCTCCCTCAACTTGGACTTGTACGATGTTTTCCTCATGATTAGACGAGGGTTGTGAATTTTATGGAGGAAGAGCACAGACGTAGAATACACACATCACATCACATCAAGGGTACATGCTATCAACATGACTTGTCACTAATGATATTAAGCTTGATCAAAGCCGAGGCAGAGTTCTTAAGGTCTCTCCACTGTGAGATTATTGTTTTCCCTTCCTTCCATGCTACACTCTTTAGAACTTTGGGTTGTAATCTAATACCATGCTATTTATTTTCCTGCTCAAGTTGTTCTAGCTGTGGCCATTAAGAACTCTTTCTGTTGGCCTCTATGTCACTTTGACATACTCACATTTTGTTTTGTTTTCTTGGGTACTTCCTTATTTTATGACATTACATGACAATCCAGACTTGTCTCTTGTATTTCCTGCCCCAGTCCTAGAATTAGCCATTTCTCCAAGGAGTCTGGGTCCTTTAATTGGAGAATAGTATTACAAACCCAGATCTGGACACTGGGTTTGTTTAGTACTTTATATCCTGTAATCAAAGATATATTTTCTCTAATTTTAATCTAATTCTCAATTTTAATCTAGTTTCTCCAAATTTAATCTAATTTGCAATTAAAAATACATATATAGATATATGAAATATCTGCATTTAAGCCTATTCTTTGTGTCCTATCTCAGTAGAAATAAAAACAAAGCTGATTTTTTTTAATATTAAGGCTAAGACTACATCTAAGGGTGATGCATGGACATGTGTTTGTTGGCAGAAGGCCTTTTCACCCTTTCAGAGGACTACCTGAAATCTCAGCCTTGGCTGTAGGATCACTCCTTATAAGGTCTGCGAATTGCACGGTAGGAGGGACAAGGGCCACCCTATCACTTTGCCTCACTTCAGCAAACCCAGCCATGGAAAGCCACTTCTCATTTTTCTTCCTCTTCCACTAAATAACCCCAAGATTCTGCCTCTGAAAAATAAATTTTATATAGCAAAGTAGTAATACAGCAAAACATCCTGATCTGAAGCTCCACTTTGTACCACTGCATTTCTAACACCATTTTTATGCAATGACAAAACAAAAAGAACAAATTTAAGAAATATGAGGAACCACTTTCATTTTTATACAGGCATAAATGTTGGCACTGTGCAGTGAGTGAGACCATTGGCATCAGAGCTAAAATAAGAACAGAGAAACAGTGCAGTGGAGAACCCATCAATCACATTAACAGTAAATTGCACACTAATCCCTTATCTATTATTTATCATATAAATAAGTGTATCCTGTCTAGACTATAGAGTACTTAAACTCAAAGGTGTCAATAATAACAAATAGTTAAAGAATAACATTATTAAATAATGGTAAACATCAATTAAAAATTAAAATGAATGGAATATAGGAAAAAACACCTCCTAGATTTTTTATCAACATAGTCTATTTTATGAAATTGTAATAGGAACTATGATTTATACGAACATACAGATCTGATTTGGCAATTGGGTAAAAACACACTTGTTCATATTTTTAAAATAAAAAAGAAATTCTTGCTAGAGAAAAGATCCCTATAATCTGCAAGGGCAAAAAGTAAAAAGATCCTTAAATAAATAAAATTTAAAATTTATATAACCAATGGTTGTAGTATTTTCAGATATTTTTATTTGATTTTCAAATTTGTGTTATAACAGTTTCATGTCCAATAAAGAGAGCTAAAGTAAATGGTTTGTCTTAAACAAATTTAACAATCATGACTTCTATAGCCTTAAACAAGGCTTATCCATTACAAAACATAGTGTAGAATTTAACATATATTTAGATAAAGTCAGAAAATAGTCCCTAAATGTTCCTCAATTTTCTTTCATTTAGATGAAGGCTGAGTTTCTCCCTTTTGCTGAGTGGTTTCATTTGGAGAGTATGGCCAGTGGCTCACAGTGGGACCGGGCAGGCAGGCTGGAGCCAGGCCTGACACGAGAGGGGCCACTCTGCCCACTAGGAAAGCTGACCCAGCCTCTAAGGCTCATACCCTGGGCTTTGGCCCACGGGTGTTTACTCAGAGAAAATTTGTTGAATATACCCAGAGTTATTAGGTACCATGGTGTTCCCTGGGTAATCACTGACTTCATCTGGGAAGTCCTCAGCATGTGTTTCAGAGGACTGGCCAGAAAGTGGAGATCCATGACACGATATCAGCATTTCAATGAATGTATGAGTCCTCGGGACAGGAGGTGCAGATGTCCATGGGGAAACAAGGCCTTAGCTGGGATTTCAGGGACAGGATTCCAATATTCACCAGGGACTTTGCCTGGAAGAAAAACAAGCTCCTAGTTTTCTGAGGGGAACCAGATAGATTATTTAACAAAGATCTTAAATTGGATTAAACTATAAGCCCAAATTTGGAATCAGATGCCCAAAGCAAGGTTGAGCTTAGGGATAAGACCACCTTTAAAGAATCCGGTGTGGCAGGTATGACTAGGGTGAGAATGTAGAAATCAAAGTTCAGCAGGAGACACTTATCCTAATCAAATAAAAAGCAAAGCAGTTCCTGAACAGAGCACCTTGGAAGGCCTAATCTTCAGGACTAGTTTGTTAGCTCAGCAGTAGCCTTTAGTATGGGGTCAGATTAATGGGACTTGACACTAAGAATGGGACTTCATACTGAATGGGACATCATACTTAATGGGACTTCATACTGAGGCTTCTGCCTGGGGACTAAAGCTGCTTAAAAATAGCCTGACTCAAAGGTGGGGCTGCTCATGCATATGGGATGTCAGGAGGCACAACTGTGGGGAACTGGGAATTACAGAAGCTCAACTCAGAAGATGTGATGACTAAACGTAATGTCATGTTCTAAATTGGATCCTGGGACAATTAGGTAAAAAATAAAGATATCTGAATAAAGCATGGACTTTAGTTAATTATAATGTGTTAGTTTCAGCTTATTAGTTGTTACAAATGAATCATAAATTTTGATGTTAGCAATGGAGAAACTGGGTAAAGTTTATATAGTGACCCTCTATACTATCTTTGCAACTTTTCTGTAAATCTAGAGCTATTCAAAAGTGAAAGTTAATTTTTTTTTTAAATCAGGCACCTTATCATCTTCCTCTTTCTTTCTTCTGTTCAATGAGAAAGCAGCAATTCCAATTTATTTGATGGGTTTTTGTTTTTAAATGACTCATAATGTCTTCCCAGTAATATGACATCTATGTATACATTTTGTGTATATCACATATAAAAACTGGCCCGTTTGCCCAGTTACTACTATCTTAGTCTGCTCATGCTGCTATAACAAAAATACCGTAAACCAAGTGGCTTTATATACAACAGAAATTTATTTCTCACAGTTTGGGAGGCTGAGAAGTCCAAGATCAATAGTTGGTGTCTTTTGCTGTGGCTGCACATGGTCAGAGGGGTGTGGGGTGCCTCTTGGGCACTAATCCATTCATGAGGGCCCCACCCTCATGATCTAATCACTTCCCAAATGCCCCACCTCCTAATACCATCATATTGGCGATTAAGTTTCAACATATGAATTCTGGAGTTTTCAGACCACAGCATACTCTCTTTGTATTGTGCAAGAACAAAGAACAACATATATCACGACCTTAAATGCAATATTAATTGAAAAAGTACTTTTATTAATTTGAAAAAAAGCATATTTCAAAGACAGCATTTAAAAAACAAATTTACTTCCAAGTTACTAAGATTGTTTTTTAAATTAGTACTTGAAACATTTTAAATTTGATTGCTACCTCACTTCCTTCTTTCATCTCTCCCTCCATGTCTCTACCTGTTGCATTTTGTTGAAAATATACAATTATATTCAATAGCTGTAAAAAACTTAGAGTTGTCATATCTTAGACATCCACCATTTAGTTCAATCCCATATTTTCATAAAGAAATTGGGCTCAGGATTTCCAAAAGCTGCCCAAGATGAGCTATGCAATTCCATGCATTAAGAAACACCAAAACTGGGCTTAGATCCAGTAGTCTACCTCCCAGTCAAAAGCACATTTTACTGCACAGTGTTGCCTTCGACTCTATGAAAATTAATTTGTTTGCAGAGTTACTCTTGCAATTTCCCTTCCTATCAGGAGAAAGACAATTTTGTGTCAATAGCTATTTGCCTGGACTTTATCATCCATTGTTCTAGCAGGATGTTACGAATCCTTTTACAGCTTAGCTTTATAACCTCTTTAAAAGGAAATGCTGAGAAAAATTCATGATTCTTTTACTTAGATAAAAATGCCAGCCAGTTAATAATTTATAAAGTAATTTTACTACCATATGGATTTTCCCCCATCTAATCTTATTTTCCAAGTACATATATGCGCTAAAATTTTAAGAGTGTAAACAGTGGTGTTGCTTTTTAAAACATCTCTCCGAAGAGTTATAAAGCAGTAAAGGAAATGAAATTTGTTAGCCTTGAAGGTGATGCTATAAAGATATACAGTTACTTATAGAAAGAGACATGTTCATTTGTATATTCTGGGCTGTTCTTTATTTTGTAGCTGCAGTCTACTTGCTACAATTTTCCCTGAGGGAATTTCTGCTTTTATTACAAGTGGTCTGTGTTCCAAAAAAGCAACTAAACTTTATTGCTAATGTTCTTTCCATTCTCTACAAGTCCATGTCCTGCTGCACTAAAGATGTGTTTTGATGTCTTTAGAGCATCTCTTCTGTGCCCACCCCAACCCCAAATTTCAGCTACCTCAGGTGGTTTTACCAGGTAGCAGATGCTGTCATCTTATGCATCTTTCAGTGATGGTTCAGAGAATAATGGCAGAGTATTTAGAGGTGATTGGAAAAAATGGCTTGATAGCTCAGATTATTGTTGTGGTACGCATGGCTTCCTGGATTTGTTGGTTGGGGACCCTATCTTGCTACAGGTCTTGAGTTTAGTTTGGAGCTTGGTGACTCTCTGGCGCCACACTCTGGCATCCTAATCATAGGCAAAGCCCTTTGGACTTTCCATCAATCAATGTAGCAGATCTTCACAGTTTTGAAACCAGCAGTGAAGAAGGCAAGGCAGAAATCTCTGTGGAATTTATCCTGTTCTAGAGATATAGGACTAGCCTGAGTAATTTTCTTTCTTTCTTTTTTCACAGAGATAGGGTCTTGCTTTGTTGCCCAGGCTGAAGTGCAGTGGCCTGATCATAGCTCACTGCAACCTCCAGCTCCTAGGGCTCAAGCAATCCTCTTGCCTCAGCCTCCTGAGTAACAGGGACTACAGGCACGTACCACCACTCCCAGCTAATTTTTTAGTTTCTCTGTAGAGACAAGGTCTCACTATGTTGCCCAAGCTAGTCTTGAACTTCTGGCCTCAAGCAATCCTCCTGCCTCAGCCTCCCAAAGTGCTGGGATTATAGCCACTGTGGCTGGCCTAACCTGAATAATTCTTTCCAAATTTCTTCTCTTCAGACATTTAAAGTCAGAGGTAGGCACAAGTTTAGCTCTGAATTCTCAGCTGTTCCATATACTTCTTTTCATATTTTTTTCTATTTACAAATTACGTAGGCATCATTGAAATATACTATTCAAAAGGAAGAAGAGTGAACATCTCTGCCCCATCCTTAAACCATGCCTCAGAGAAAGAGAGAAAAAATCACTGATTGCATTTTTCTATATCCTTCTGGTTTTTTAATTGTGTCTATGCAAACAGATTTATAAATGTATTACCAAAAATACATCATATTCTCTGTGTGTCTGTGTGTGTGTAACTTAACTTGTTTTCTTACTAAAGAATATACACTGGGCATCTTTTTATGTCACTACACACA
This sequence comes from Lepilemur ruficaudatus, assembly GCA_963574885.1. Classification (NCBI taxonomy): domain Eukaryota; kingdom Metazoa; phylum Chordata; class Mammalia; order Primates; family Lepilemuridae; genus Lepilemur; species Lepilemur ruficaudatus. The sequence continues at coordinate 25,915 of CAUYRT010011405.1, forward strand.
GTGCCATTTCATTATTTTTGATAATTGCATAATATTCCTTTCCATTATATGAAGATTTTATAATCTATTTAACCAGACCCCTAATTATGGACATTTGGATTACTTTCACATTGTTAAGGACAGTGATATGATTATACATATATCTGTGATTACTTGGGGAAGTGTTTCTGCAGGATAAATTTCTAGAAGAGAAATTACTAGAACAAAATATTATATTGATTTATGCTTTCATCAAGAATGTATGAAAATCCATATTTTCCTATTGTCATACCTAATATTGTAAATTTTTAATCATTTTTGGTCTTTGCTAGTCTAAATGAAATTTATTTTTAGTTACAAGTGAGTTGGAGTATCTTTTGAAAATTATGTCTAGTGGCCATTTATGCTGCTTCTTTTGTGAAATCTATGTCCATATTCTGTATATTTTCTATAGTGGTGTTTTCCTTTATCTCACAGATTTGTAAGAGAGAATTTTAACACATTGGCTGCCATTGCAATTTCCCTCCTTTTGTCATTCGTCTTTTGTCTTGTTTATATAGTCATTTAGTTCATCTTTTTCTTTATGGTTTCTATTTATCTGATGTATTTGGCAAGGTATTCCCTACATAAAATTTATTTTCTCCTGTACAGTTATTATTCTTGCTATGGTTAAAGCATTAATCAATCTAGAGATATTACAGGCTATGATTTTGATGTAGGAATATAAATTCATTTCTTCCCAATTGGATGGCCAAATTTCACAGCCCATTTATTGAACAACATGCTGTTGTCCCACTAATACGAAATGTCACTTCTATCATACAGTAAATACCCTATAAACCAAGGTGTAGTTTCATTTTAAGAGTCTCATGCTCTATGAACTGAGCTAGCCAGGCAACTCATGTAGTTTCATTTTAAATGGCTCATTGATCTATTGTTTTGTATCTCTATTAGTATCAGGATGTTTTAATTGCTGTATTTGTATATGTTTTAATAAATTACAGGTCAAGACTTCATTAATCTTTTTTTATATTTTTCATAGCTGTTCTAACTTACTGATTCTTTTCCAAATGCAATTTTGAACTAAATTTTCAAGATTCTTAAAATGCTACATTTAGTTTTTATACTGTAATGCAATAACTTGACTGTAACTTATCACTTTACACTCTTTCCCCAACATGGTTATGTTTCTTCATTAATTTCAGTATACTTTTTGTCTTTCATTGAAAGTCCTATGTATTTCTTGTTGAATTTATTTCTGTTACCAATGAGTTTTCTCTCCTATTTTCTAATTTTTTATTGACTTTTGGTATAGTAATCTTATATTGACTGCTTTTTTATACTTACTTTCTGTTGTTATTAATATATCAAATAATTTTCTTGGTTTTGCTCCAAAGCAATTATATAACTTTCAGTAAATGAGCATATATTCTCGTAATATATTAACATATACTTTATTTCTTTTTCTTAAATTCTTTCATTGTCCAGAAATTCCAGAATACTGTTGAATAATAGAGGTATTAGCAGAAATCCTTCTCTCACTTTTGACTTCAATATGATTATTTTTATTAATAATATTTCATTATTATTATATTTGCTCTGGATTTCTGAAAAGCACTTCTTAAGAAAGTTTGCTTTTGATTTTTTTCTTAGTACACCAGGAATTTTAATCAAAAGTAATGTTGAAATTTATAAAATGCCCTTTAGCAGCCACCAAGATTACATTAGTATATTTCCTAACTTTGAACAAGTTTTGTACTCTTGAATAAATATGATCAGGTAAAATGTACTGCTCTTTTTAAGATACTGCCAGATTTGATATTTCATGATAGATCATTTTCCTTTGTGCCTATCAGACATTGGTCCATGGTTTTATGACATATTGATCTGGTTTATTGGATCAAAGTTATGTTGTCTGGAACTTAACAACAGTTAAATAACTGTTCATCAAGTATTTGCTAAAAATGTCTCAGAAAATAAACAAGGCCCAGATCCACTGTGCAGAAGTTTTGACAAAATTTTTAGTTTTTCTATGGATATTGATCTACTTAGGTTTTTTTAAAAATTTTATTCAGTCAAATTTGATTGTATTTTCCTAAGAAAAGTTCTATTTTAAGATTTTATTTTCAAAAGAATGCAAAAATTTTATTTAAAAATTATAATTTCTTTTGCTTATATCCCTTTTCTGTTTCCTAATATTGTATTTGTGTTCCCTAGGGTTTTCCTTTGGCTAGCTTACAAGGGGTTTATTTGTTTTGCTTTGTTTTTTATAGTTTTTTGAATAAAATATCACTGTTTTTAAGAATAAATTCTAATGTTTGGCTTATTTTAAAATCATTGCTTTTAGTTTCTTTCCTTTTACTTTCCATTTATTTTCTTCTTTTTAATTTTCTGACTTACATATTTAGGTTATTTTTTAAAAATTTCTTCTAACATATGATTTGGCTACATTTCACAAAATTATATTATCACAGGGTTTTTTTCCCCTCTTCGATTTAGGAGTTATCTAGAAGATTGTATTTTTAATTCCAGCTGAGTTTTAGAAATTGATGTTTTTGATGTTGATTTCTACATTTATTGCAAGCATATATTTCCTGTATAAATTAATCCGTGTCAAATATATACACTTTTGATTGCACAAATAACATATGAGTCCGTTATTATTGTGAAAGAGTCGTATAATATAGATAAACCCATTTCCTCCAGTCCCATCTCCAGTGGCGACCTCAGTTACTGGTTTATGTATATCCTTTCAGCCTCTTTTCTATTCACTTGCATCCTCTCACTAGGTACTAGCGCCATGCTGTACTTACTGCGTGTGGCACTCTGAGCCATGCAGCCACGGGCACTGCTCCCACCTGCAGGCTGCTGCCTTGCCAGGGGGTGCAAGGGGACTCTAGAGGGGTTGACTCCTCTGGGTGGTCTTGCTGCAATCCCCCAATGAATCGCCCTACACACTACTACTCTCAACACCCCCTCACTGCACCTGCCAACGCAGAGCATGAAGTGACTCTTTTCCTGCACGCATCTTGACCACACATTTCTTTTTCAATTGATTTTGTTTGTTTTTCATCTTTAAGTTATTCAACATAGTTTCTGGTCCCCAGAGGTATTTTGTTTTTTGTCTTCCAGTAGAGTTCTGGATTTATTCACTTACTGTATATTATACAGCATATATGGTACTTCTAATGGGACGGTAGGAGAAAGCTACAGCATGTTACTATGCTTTCTACTCTTGGATAAGATTTTGTGATCTAGCAATGATTAATTTTTATAATAATTTTGTGTATTGGCTAGAGAGCTCTCCATAGATTTTTAAATAATTTCTTAATTGAGTTATTAAAATCTTTTATAACTTCATTTTTTCCCCTTGTGGCTGACAGTTGTGGTCCCTGCCACCTCTTATCTCCACATTCCCAGACAGATGAACAACCCCCATCCAACCAGCCTCACAAAACAAGACTGAAAAATTCTGCCCCTGTCGGCTTCCCGACAGGCAGACAGACAAGTAGACATCCTGCCCCGCCACCTGCATGACCCTTTGACTCAGTGACCTCAGGATTGTCAGGCCGCCAGGTCCTCGGTTGTCCATCTGCACCTTCCCAACTCTATCCACCTCAAAATCTTTTATAACTTTACTTTTCTACTTGATCTGACAGTCTGGGAGAGATGTTGTGTTAAACAGAATTATGCCCCCCACAAAGATATCCACATCCTAATCCTCAGAACTGTGCTTACTTTAAGTTATATGTCACAGGAGACTTAAAGATGCTAATCAGATCTTACAATAGGGAAATTGTCCCAGATTAGCCACATGGGCCCAATGTCTTTACTGTCATTATTACTTCTAGGCTGGGCATTTGTTTTTGTTCTCCGATAGTTTTGTTCTTTTTTGCTATTATTTTAGGGCTTGCTCTAGAAATTGCAACTTATATATCAATTTTTAAATTTACTATTTCTCAGTTACTGCTAAAATCTTAGCACACTAGCTCATTTACCCGTTTCCTGCCTTTAATGTTATGGTTGTTATGCATTTAGTTCTACACATATTTTAAACTCCCTAGTACAGTTATTGTTTGGTATAATCAATTGTCATTTACAGTTACCCATATATTTACCCATTCGGTAGTCTTCATTCCCTCCCGGATTTCCTTGTTTTAAAGTGAGATCATTTTACTTTTGCCAGTAGAACTCCCTTCAGCACTTCAGTGTAAGCCTCCTGGCAATAAATTGTGCCAGTTTTGCTTTCTTTGTTTACTTTTTGCTTCTTTTGTTTTTCTTTGTTTAAAAATGTCGTTATTTCACTTGCGTTTTTTAAGATTGTTTTTTATGGGTTGGCCTTTACTTTCTTTCAGTACCCTAAAGATAGCATTCCATTGTCTTTTGTCTTTTATTGTTCCTAGCAAGAAGCCAGCTGCCAGTATTACTGTTGCTCTTTTGTAGATAATGTGTCTTTTTTCCTCTGGCAGATTTTAACATCTTCTCTGTCTCTGGTTCAGCAGTTTCATTCTGAGTTGCCTACTTGTGGCTTTCTTTATATTTATCCTGCTTGAGGGTTTGTTGAGCTTCTTAATCAGTGGGTTAAATACATTTTATCTACTTTAGAAAATTCCCAGCCATGACGGCTTTGAATATTGTCTCTTCTCTATTTCTTTCTCCTTGCCTTCTAAAACTCCAGTTTTGCATAGTAGACCTTTCGTGCTTGTCCTATATGTCTCCTACATTTATTATACTTTTATTCTCATTTTTTTCTGTGCTTCACTTTTTGTATTTTCATTGGTATTTTTCCACTTCACAGATCTTGTATTCAGTAGTGTCCAATCTACTGTTAAACTTATATACTGAGTTTTTAAATTTAAATTTGAAATAATTTACTTTGAAATAATTTTAAATTTACACAAAAGTTGCAAGAACAGAAAAGTGAACTCCCGAATTCATCCAGATTCCCCAGCTAATAGTTTCACATTTGCTCCATCCTTCTTTCTACAGATAGATAGGTATAAATACGGACAGGTAGATATGCGTGTATATTCAAGTATATGATAGCTTTTTTTGTGAATATTTTGAGAGTAAGCCACAGTCCTTATGCCCTGTCACTCTAAAGTATTCCCATTTGTATTCTCCCCCAAACACTCTCCTACATAGTAATCACCAAACCCTTCAAATCAGAAAACGAACACTGATAAACATTACCATCCAAACTACAGTCCATTACTATCCAATCCACATTCCTTATTCAGATTTTGCCGATAGTCCCAACAATGTCTAATTTTTCCTTTTGATTCAGAATTCCATCCAGTATCATGTTATATTTAATTGTCATATCTCTTCATTCTCTTCCAGTCTGTAGCACTTCCTCAGGTTTTTCCTATTTTTAAGACCTTGACAGCTTTAAAACTACAGTCTTTTCATTGTGTTGGATTATCCTCAAATTGGAGTCCTATTTTTCACTGGGTCATAACCTGTTATCATTCATTCTCATGTTCAAATTGCCCCACATTTGGCTAGTTGAATCCTTTTAAAACTGGTTCCTGTGTAATTTCAACATGTTGCTTTCATTCTTTCAATATTCCTTTACTTTTTGGAACAACATAATGTTCCAGACTCATCTTGAATTTCCCTACCCCAGTCTTTAAAGCAGCCATTTTTACAAGGGTCCTTGTTCCTTTTGATGGACGTCAGTATACAGACATGGGGATATCTGCACACTTGGTATGCTAAGTGCTGCTGGGGTGTCATTGAACCTAGGCTCTCTCCACAGACAGGATTTTGAAATATATGCACATATGTGTCTATATGTACATATGCACGCTCATATGCATCATAATTATCTATCTACCTACATGCTATAACAATAACAATGAGATCTCAGTGCTAGTCAATTTCAATCGAATACCTCAGGGATTTTTTTCTTTTCCCCTTTCCATATTTGTAAATCTCTTCTCCCATAGTGAGAAATCTGGCTTCCTTCATCTTCAATCTTCCGTTATACAATCAATTTCCTGAAAATACCAGGTGCTACCATGGCCAACTCATCACTATTGCTTTTATCTCCATGCACATTGTCACCTCTGAACTCTTCTCCCCACCAAATCCTTGGCTCTTTGATATGGCACTGCCTTCATGCCCCTGCCCCCCACCACCTTGGCTGCTGGACGCATTGGTGACTGGGCACTCACCCTACCCTCACCTTCACCTCTCTGGTGCTCTTCTGCTGGGCACCTAGTTGCCTTCACATGTACCCCTTACACATGCTTCCTTGGACACCAGGCATGCTACTGCCTCCACATGGCTCTCCCATGTGGTTTCCTTTGCCACTCTGCAGGCCACCATCTCTATGCCTCCCTCACTTGCTTGGCTGTTGGACACGCTGCTCTGTCAACCCCCTCCACCGCCGTCTCATCCATACATTGATTTCCTAACTTCAGATACTGTATTTTTCAGATTTAGAATGCCCAATTAAGTCATTTTTATAGATTCCTTTTAATAGAAATTTTCCATTATTTCATCTATTTGGTCTCTAGTTTTCTTTATTTTCTTGATCATATAAATAAAAATTATTTGTAAGTCCTTTTTTGCTAATTACAATATCTTGATCATCTATAACCCCATGTCTATTGTTTGTTTCTTTCTCTTGATTATTGGACAAATGAACTTGATCTTCCATGTCTAGTGCTTTAAAAAATGCTAGACATTATGTATAATAAAATCATAGAGTGTCAGATGATACTGTCTTCCCCCTACAAGGGTTCCCTTTTTCTTCTGTTAGGCAGCTAGGATGGCAGTTGATCACCTCAGTCCAATCAGGGATCAATCTGAGTCACAACCTGGTTTCAGTTTTGGTAATTGTACCTCTGGTTCACCCCTGTTCTTACGGTGTGGCCCTCCAGGGTTTTCAAGTGAGGGCCTGTTGGGTCTTTGTCTCCCCAGCCCTAAAAGATAACAGCAAGTTTTCATTTAGCTCCTTCTTCTTCAGGCAGCTTTAAATTTAGTAGATGTCTTGGAGGGAAGACTGGAGATGTGTTTGGGACACTATCTGGTCTTCTGTGAATATCACAATCTCTGTAGTTGCTTTCTGTGAGAGGTAGCCTGTAGCTTTGCTCAGAATCTGTAAATATCCTTATTTAAAACTGCCCATAGATTGCCAATCCCAATTCTCTACTACATCTTATGCTTTCATATTTTGCCTCTTTTGTGTCTGGGACCACTCCCACTTCTCCAAGGTGGTTCTCTGCTTCTTTTTTTTTTTTTTTGGAGACAGAGTCTCACTCTCTTGCCTGGGCTAGAGTGCAGTGGTGTCAGCCTAGCTCACAGCAACCTCAAACTCCTGGGCTCAAGTGATCCTCCTGCCTCAGCTTCCCAGGTAGCTGGGACTACACGCACGCGCCACTGTGCCAGGCTAATTTTTTCTATTTTTAGTTGTTCTGGCTAATTTCTTTCTATTTATAGTACAGACGGGGGTCTTGCTCTTGCTCAGGCTGGTCTCTAACTCCTGAGCTCAAATGATCCTCCCACCTTGGCCTCCCAGATTGCTAGGATTACAGGCGTGAGCCATTGTGCCAGGCCAGTTCTCTGCTTCTTTAGCATCATGAAATCGAGGAGGATTTCACTTATTTCAGAAGTTTGGTGGCTAATTTTTATTTCCCATACAGTCTCAGAATTCAGTTAATGTCTTAGCCATGTGTTTGAGGTCTCGCACATCTTCAATGAGTCACTGAAGCTGCATATGACTGTTAAAAGATTTGTTAGTTTCTTCCTCCCTTCCCCCCACACTGGCTGCATCCCTCTGCCTGGATTCAGCCAGTCCCATAGCTTGCACTCCAAATTGACAATTTTTTCCCCTTAGGACATCATCAGGTCACCACTGAAAAGTTCTCACTTCTCTGGAATTTTAATCCATTTAGTTCTTATTTTTAAAGCTCTCTGATTCCTTTATAAATACATAATTTACCTCAGTTTTTCTCACTGTTGTTAGTGTGAGTGTTGGCCTGCCACAACTTACTACATCCTTTCTGGAAGTAGAAATTCTCTCTGATGCCCTTAACAGATTTTTAAAAAATATTTTGCACCACTTTGTAATTTATTCTTGGTCCAAAACATGTTTGTCCACCATTGTTGGAAGCAGAAGTCCTGGGACTGTTTTCTATACATGTTCAGATCCTATTAAAGAAATGGTTTACATTGAATTTGGAAAACGTAAATTATGTTTGTGTGAATAAAAGACAAATGGTTACAGTGATTTTCGTTGCAATTAGGGAAGTCATATAGGTTCCCCATTCTAGCACTAAGTATTTATAATAAAATCATACCTCCTGTGGGATTTTGCAGTATTTCAGCTTACTGCCTTTAAGCACTGAAAATATTATCAGCCCTCTTTTTTCTCCTCTCCTTTCTTATGTATTAAATAGGGCCACAAGATGTAACGCAAGCTCTCTCATTGTCTCACAATTTTTTCACTTTTCACGTTCATTCAGTCACTTCATGTCAACCATGTGCTAAACACAGGAGATTCATCAGTGAATAGAGCAAATTCCTTATCTTTACGAAGATTATATTGTATTAGGAGGAGACAAACAATAAACAAAAGCAATAACATGTTTCCTAGTTGATCTATAATCCTACATGCTTACCTATGAGTCTCAATTAGGGCAGAGATGCCTAAGACAGAGATGTCTAATAAAATCCTAACCCTGCAGTCTGTAAGAGACTTTGACAAGATCCTAAGAGTCAAGGATAGGATGGGTGGAGGCTACCTATCCCAGTGGATGCAGGTGTAATATTCAGCTTGTTTATCTCTGCCAATAAAGTTCTTTCTCTATTCATTATAAAATGTAGATGGTTATAATGTTAAAACAGGAAGGTTGAAAATGTTGTGATGCCCAGAAATAGGCAAAATGATTTCTTATACTCTGTCTATCTTGGTTCAAAAAAAAGTACACCTGAGAGTTAGGTTTCAGGTGCCATTTTACCCTCTCCTATGAGTCTATCCTATATGGGCTGTCCCCAGTTTCTGCTGGTTAGATAGATCAATCTTTGTTTTTGTTGCTGGAATTTTCTGGGTTCCTGCTGGCCCATAAAATAGGAACTTCATCCCTCCTCAAAGTATTAGAAGGCAACTTACACTGTTTTTTTTTATGTCCACTGCTGTTGGTGAGGAGTGATTAATTGGTGAAAATGGAGGATAGGAAGCTTATTTTTAAATTCTCTTTCAGATGAGTGTTCTCACAAAACACCCACATTCTTCTCTTCTGCATAGGATAAACTTACTGGGTCAAGCTCTGCCCCTATAAGAGAGGTCTACAGTTTCACGTAAGTATGTTCCCTTTTGCCTGAGATCCAAGCAACACTCTCTAAACCACCTTTACCAGCAATAGAACTGACACCGATTCGAAGGTGGGTCAGCTGATTCAGAACTTGTAGACAAAAGGAGTGACTCATCTCTCCAAGACATTCAGTGTTTTTTAAAAAGTTACTCCAGAACTCCAAATGGCCACAACTTCTCAATAGGGCTCGTGGCATTTGTGTTATTTAAAGTACTACTGTCTCTCGAAGAACTTGTAATATATATGTACTAGGAGAGAAAAGCCCATAAAAGATAGGCATAATATGGTTTGATAAATAGTACAAGACAGGGATACTTTAGAGGAGGCAGCCTGACCAGGGTGATGCTGATGCAGTGACAAGGATGAAGCTGGGGTAGATGTCACTGTCACTGACAGTCTGACAGAAGCAGAGATGATTGATGTGGACCTGAAGTTGAACACCTTTTCTTTTTCCTGAATGAGGAAGGGAGAAGGAGAAATGACAAGGGAGGAATAGTATTTCCTAGCCTCAAAGAGATTATAACTTACAGTAAAAATACTTTGAAAGGAAAGGAAGTAAAAAAACCACCATTGCTCTGAGAGTTCTTCATGCAAATTGGGACTAAGTAGTATCAACTCAAAATCACCAAGTCAGAAAAATAGTGGAAGATAAAAAAGATCCAAAAAATAAGGATAATAAATACATACCATTTGCAAATATGGTAGATATTAATTCAACTGTACAAATAGTGATTTTACACATGAATAGTCTAAATATACTCATTAAAAGACAGAGACCATCAGAGTAAATTATATTAAAAAAAGACCCAACCATATTGTGCCCACAAAAAACCCACTTTGCCTTGAAGTCACAAACCATGTAAGCAAGAAGAACATGGAGTAAAATATTTAAGGTACTGAAAGAAAAAACACACAGACTTAGGATTCAGTATACAGCAAAACTGTCCTTCAGATGTGAAGAGAAATAAAGCTTTCTTAGACAAACAAAAATTGAGGAAATTTGTTTCCAGTAGACTTTCTTTGCAAGAAATGCTAAAAGAAGTTCTTTAAAGAGAAGGACTATTATATAGGTCAGAAACTAAGATCTAATTGAAAAAAGGAAGAGTGTTACAAAAAAGTAAACAAAGGTAAAATAAAACTTTTTATCTGTATTCTTAATTGATCTAACATATAATAGTTTATTCAAAATAACAATAACAATAATGTATTTGGTGATTATAGCTTATGGTTAAGTGAAAATGAATGTCAGAAATGTTTTAAGGGATGAAATGAAAGAATTATACTCTGTTATAAGATATTTCCACTATCTGTGAAGCCATATAGTGCTACTTGAAAGAAGAATTGGATTATTTGTAAATGCACGTTGCAAATCCTAGGTCAATCTTTGAAAAAATTTTAAAAAGAAATATAATTGATATGGTAAGAGATGAGAAAAAATGGAATAATATAAAATACTCAAAATCACCAAGTCAGAAAAACAGTGGAAGATAAAAAAGATCCAAAAAAATAGGGCAATAAATAGATACCATTTGCAAACATGGTAGATATTAATTCAACTGTACAAATAGTGACTTTACACATGAATAGTCTAAATATACTCATTAAAAGACAGAGACCGTCAGAGTAAATTATATATAAAAAAAAGACCCAACCATATTTTGCCCACAAGAAACTCACTTTAAAAACAAAGATACAGACAAATTAATACAAAGGGATGGAGAAAGATATACCATGCTAACACTAATCAAAATGGTGTTGGAGTGGCTGCATTAATCTCAGACAAAACAGACTTCAGAACAAGTAAAGTATTAGGGAGGAAGAGGAGCACTGCATAATGATAAAGGGGCAAATTCTCCAAGGAGACATAACAACCCCTAATCTATGTGCACCTAACAACACAGCATTAAAATACACAAGGCAAAAAGTCACAGAATTGCTAGCAGAAATAAGTAAATCCACTATTTTTGTTGGGGAATTCAACACCCCTCTATCGCTAATAAACAGAACTAGTAGGCAGGAAATCAGTAATGACATACTTGAACTGAACAGCACCATCAATCAACTAGATCTTATTGACATTTATAGGATAATTCATCCAACAACAGCAGAATACAAATTTTTCTTAAGCTCACACAGGACATTCACCAAGATAGTCCACATTCTGGGGCATAAAGCACTCCTTAACAAATTTAAAAGAAGAGAAATCATATGAAGTATGATTTCAGATCATAAAGGAATTAAACTAGAAACTAGTAACAGGAAGATAGTTGGAAAAATCCCAGAATATTTGGAGGTTAAACAATGTACTTCTAAAGAACAAATGGGTAGAAGCAATCTCAAAAGAGACTTGAAAATATTTTAAACTGCATAAAATAAAAATACAACTTGTATCAAAGTTTGTGGGATGCAGGGGAAGCAGTGCTTAGAGGGAAATTTATAGCATTGAAAACATTATGTTAAGGCAGAAGAGAGACTTAAAATAAGTAATCTAAGCTTCCATCTTAGGAAACTTAGGAAACTTAGAAGGAGAAGAGCAAGTAAGTAAGCGGAAGAAAATAAGTAATAAAAATTAGTATTATTGAATAAAAATGAAATTTAAAACAGGAAAACAATAGAAGAAATCAATAAAACCAACAGCTGATTCTTTAAAAAGATCAATAAAATTGGTAAGCCTTTAGCCAGGCTAATCAAGAAAAAAAGAGAGAAGACACAATTACTAATATCAGAATTGCAAGAGGGGTCATCGCTATTGATCCCATAGACATTAAAAGAACAGTAAAGGAATATCATGAACAATTCTGTGCCCATGAATTTGATAGCCCAGATGAAATATATCAATTCTTTGAAAGATACAGTCTACCAAAATTTACACAAGAAAAAATAGATAATGTGAAGAGGCCTATATCTATTAACGAAATTTAATAAATAATTAATAATCTTCTAAAACAGGAAGCACCAGACAGGGAAGGATCACTCATGAATTCTATGAAACATTTAAGGAAGCCATGACACCCATTCTCTATAATCTCGTCCAGAAAATAGAAGCAAAGGGAATACTTAACTCATTCTATGAGGGCAGCATTATTCTAATACCAAAACCAGACAAAGAGAATACAAGAAAGAAAAACTACAGAGCAAAATCTCTCATGAATACATGGAAAATTCCTCAATAAATTATTAGCAAATTGAACCCAACAATATATAAAAAGAATTATACAACATGACCGAGTGGGATTTGTTCCAGGTGTGCAAGGCTTGTTCAACATTAAAAAACCAGTTAATGTAATCCATCACATCAACAGGTTACAGAAGATAAATCATATGATCATATCAATAGATGCAGAAAAAGCATTTGTCAAAATCCAACACCCACTCATGATAAAGACTTTTAGCAAACTAGGAATAGAACTTCCTCAATTTAATAAAGAACATCTTTAGAAAACAAACAGCTAACATCATACTTAATGGTGAGAAACTAGATTCTCTCCTCCTACGATCAAGAACAAAACAATGATGTTCTCACCACTCCCATTCAATCTTATACTGGAAGTCCTAACTAATTCAGTAAGACAAGAAAGAAAATAAAAGGTATACATATCAGAAAGGAAGAAATAAAGCTGGTTTTGTTCACAGATGCCATGATTGTTTGTGTAGAAAATCCCAAAGAACAAACCAAAACCTCCTGGAACTAATAAACAATCAAAACAAGTTCACAGGATACAAGTCTATTGTTTTGTTTTGTTTTTTGTAATAAAACATCAATAAGTAGTTGGAATTTGAAAGTAAAAACAAAACACCATTTACATCAGCACCAAAGAAATGAAATACTTAGGTATAAGTCTAACAAAATATGTACAAGATCTAGATGAAGAAAACTATAAAATTCTGATGAAAGAAATCAAAGAAGATCTAAATAAATGAAGAGATAGTCATGCTTATAGATAAGAAGATTCAATATTGTTAAGATGTCAGATCTTCCCAATGTGACCTACAGATTCAATGCAATCTTAGTCAAATACCAGCAAGTTATTTTGGAAAGCTATTTCAAAAGTTTATATGAGAAGGCAAAAGAACTGGAACAGCTAACACAAACAAAGCAAAGTTAGAGGATCCATACTACCTGTCTTGAAACATACCATAAACTTACAGTTATTAAGACAGTGTAGCATTGGAGAACAAACAGATAAATAGATCAATAGTACAGAACAGAGAGCCCAGAAATGGACCCACACAAATATAGTCAACTGATCTTTTACAAAGGGGCAGAGGCAATAAAATGGAGCAAAAATAGTCTTTTGAACAAATGATGCTGGAACAGCTGGACATCCACATGGTTAAAAAAATTAATCTAGACACAACCCTTACACCTTCACAAAAACTAACTCAAAATGGCCCATGGATCTAATATAAAATGAAAAACTGTGAAACTTCTAGATGATAACATAAAAGTGAGAACATTGAGGTGACCTAGGGTTTGGCAATGAGTTTTGAGATATAACACTAAAAGCATGATTCATGAAAAAAACTGATATGTGAGACTTTATTCAAACTTATCACTTCTGCTCTGCAAAAGACACTGTTAAGAGAATGAAAGGCAAGCCACAGACTGGAAGAAAGTATTTGGAAACATATCTGATAAAGGACTCGTATAGAAAATATACAAAGAACTCTTAAAACAACAATAAGAAAACAACTCAATTTAAAAATGGGAAAAAGATCTAAATAGACACTTTGCCAAGAAAGGTATACAGATAGCAAATGAGCAGAGAAGGTACTCTACATCATATGTCATGATGAAATTAGAAATTTCAAATTAAAATAACAATAAGACACTACTATATACCTATTACAGTGGCTAATATCCCACACTGACACCACCACATGCGGTGAGGCTATGGAGCAACAGGAACTCTCATTTTTTTTCCTCATGGGAATGCAAAATAGTACAGCCACTTTGGAAGACAGTGTGACAGTTTTTAACAAAGCTAAACATAGCCTTACCATATGATCTGGCAACTATGCTTCCTGGTATTTTTCCAAATGAGTTGAAAACTTACGTCCACACAAAAACCTGCACATAAATACTAATAATTGCCCAAACTTGGAAGCAATCAAGATATCTTTAAGCGAATGTATAAACAAACTGCGGTACATCCATACAATAGAATATTATCAACAACAAAAAGAAATGAGTTTTCAAGCCATAAAAACAAAACAAAACAAAAAAAATGCAGGAACCTTAAATGCATATTACTAAGTGAAAGAAGCCAGACTGAAAACTCAACATATTAAATGATTCCAACTATATGACATTCTGGAAAAGACGACACTGTAAGACAGGAAAAAACCTGTCTTCTCTGAGCCAGGAGCTCAGAGAAAGGGAAGAAGAAATGAACAGACAAAGCACAGAGGATTTTTAGGGCAATGAAACTGTTCTGTAGGATACTGTAATGGTAAATACATGACGTTATACGTTTGTTCGAACCCATAGAACTGCACAACACAAAGAGGGAGCCTTAATGTAGACTACGAACTTTAGTTAGTGATAATGATTCGATATTGGCTCATCAGTTTTAACAAATGTATCATCCTAACGCAAGATATTGATATTAGGGAAAGCTGTGGGAGCAGGTTGGTGGGGATGGAGTATATGGGTACATGAGAACTCTCCATAGATTTTGCCCAGTTTTCCTGTACACCCAAAACTGCTCTAAAAATTAAAGTCTATTTGTTTAAATTAAAAAAAAAAGAAAAAAAAATTTACCCTAAGAAAAGTTTTAGACCCGTCTCCGCTGCCAACTAACAGTGTGACTTCAGTCAAGTCATTTAACTCTTTTGAGCTTCATTTTTCCCATCTATAAAATAAAGGTCGTGAACTACACGGTTTCTAAGTTGTCCTCCAAATAGAAAATTCTATCATTCTGTGGCTTTAAAGATGTCTGGCCTCTGATACATATTAAGGTAGAAGGAAAGAGTATTTTGAAAGAAAAAATAATTCATCAATTTAAGAAAACCTTAAAAGAACACCATTATAGAATTCCAGCAAATAAATGAAACTAAATATAATTTTGAGATGAATCTGGTGATCAAATGTAATTTCGGTGAAAGGAATAACGAGGAAATGAGGCATAAATAGGTACTGATGAATCATTCAGTTCAAGAAGATAGAGATCAAGTTTTCAAAAGACAACTTCAGATGCCTCAGATGTCATGAAATTAAATAGCATGGCCAAATGATAAGAAGCTTGTCAATACATGTGAAGTCTACGAAAACTATTATGAAACGCTTTGTGACTCTTGGATTTCTTATGGAGAATTTTCTCATCCTTAGAAATCAGACAATTAAGTCTACAGAGATGCTGAAACAGACATTGTTTCTGCCTGAGATGAATGGGAATTAGAACTTAGGATGTGATATGCACTGACTAGCAGCATTGAACAGCGCTAATGATTAAGCATTAGCAGCCTATAATGATTATAAGCATTTAACAGCTCATGATGATTAAGAACCCAGAATAGGTGGGCTTCATACTCAGCTCTGCCACTGGCAGGTTGTGTGACTTTGGGCAGTTAACTTGATTTACTCTGTTTCTCCATTGCTTCCTTTGTAAAATGGAGATAATAATAGTAACCACCTTCGGTGAGGATAAAATGAGTGAATATTTGTAAAGTTCTTAGCTCAGAGCCTGGCCCATAATATTGCATGAGTGTTTGTTATATTATAAGATACATTAATTTGAATCCTGGTCTTTGGAGGACTAGACCACTACACTTTTTAAAGGAGACCAGGAAATAAATCAAAATATTTCCTTGTACCATCATTTACAGGCATGTAAGTGAACACCCTACTTCATTGGTTTAAACAATAGAGATTTTGTTTGTTTGTTTTAACATCACAAGGAATCTGGAAGGAGGCTGTGGCTCACATTGGTGCAGCAGGTTATTAAGGTTAGGCTGAACATCTCCGGGATTCTCTGTTCTTTCCCTCTTGCTTATAAAATGATCACTGCAGCTCCAGCCATCAGATACACAGTGAAGTAGACAAAATATGGAAAGAGAAGGGTTACAGTTGTAATACATGTTTCTCAGAAGTCCTAGCAGATTTTGACTTTACTCAGAACCACAGTTTGGCCCATTCACATCCTTGTATTCCAGGTAACATTCCAAATGTCCTCCTGGGTCTGAAAATAATCTCCTACATTTGGAGTCTGGTTGTCAGGGTTGTGAGCAGTTCACTCACATTTTTGACAGATGAGTTTCTGAGAGGAATAGAAACTGGATGCTCAGCTTCTGGGGGGCGAGGTGTTAGAACAGGCCTTCGTGCCAACAGGCCTGCTAGGGTAGCAGGTCTTCCCTCGGGCGAGGGAAGCGGGAGTCCTCTGGGCTCTCACTTGGCCAGCTTCACAGATAATTTAAACCGGCTTCTGGCACTTGGCAGCACTGCTTGATGCTGACATGTCTCATGGCAAATCATGTATCTCCTGAAAACAAAACAATGGTGCTTAGTTTAATTTTGTCGCACTCCTTTTTTGTGCTGGATGTTTATTACGATAGTTTCTAAAACTGACTTTCAACTAGCTCTGTGGATGACTAACACAGGGGACGATAAATGGACTGCAGACATTGCGGCTGCCCTTTATTCAGGGGAAAAAGTTACTTAATATGGTAAGAAGTAGCAACCCATCCCATGATCCCCGCATTCCACATTTCTGGGGTATTGCTTTTTGTAGAAGATACCAACTTCCCTAAAGTCTTGCCTTCTATGAGCAAAGATCTGGGTCCAAAATTAGCGGCTTCACATAATGTCAAACCAGGGGGAATCAAGTTTCCATCTTACATAAGAGAGGGAAAGAATGCTCACTGACGACTGCCTCACCTGTGGATCAGCTACTTAGATGTGAAGTGGGTGCCGGGGCAATCCCTGCTATACAGGGGCTGGTGGCTGTGCAGTGATCCCCAAGGGATGAGATGCCACAGACGTCAATAAGATGACACCACAACTGCATTTAGTATAACATGAAAGTGCTTCCTAGATGGCAAAGGACACTACGTAAATACAGGCATTATTATAGAATTTCAGCTAGAGCTGGCTCTTGAGAGATAAGTAGAATTTCAAAAGATGGAGAAGGTGATAGGAATAATTAGTGCCTGAGGGGCACGGAAGAGTAAATGTTGAGTTTTGGGGAAAAACAAGTTATTCCTATAATAATGGAATACATAATTATTTAAAACGATGCAATTATAGAAGTTGAAAAACTGGTTTAAGGGGAGCTAAGCCATGCAAGATGTTGAATGCCATGCTAAGAGTGAGATTTCCTGCAGGCCATGGGAAATCACTGACCATTTTTGAGAGGAGTGATCTGATCTAATCTATATTTTCAGGAAGATAATTTCTGGTGTAGTGATAAGAGTGACATGAAAATGCAAGTGCGGAGGCAGGAAGACCAGTTATGGAGCTAATTCAATAAGGCAACAGTAGTAGAAATAGACACGAAGGTTCAAATCTGAGAAATTTTGCAGAGAACGAAGTACTGGAATGTTACTATTGACAGGAAGCTGTGGTAGAAACTGCTAGTGGTCTCTCAATATCTGTTTGCTCCCTTGCATTAGTCTGTTTGGGCCGCCCTAACAAAGTACCACAAACCAGGTGGCTGAAACAACAGCAATTTATCATCTCACAATTCTAGGAGCTCTAAGTCTGAAATCAAGGTGTTGGCAGGATTAGATCCTAGCTTTTAGTGACAGCTGGCAATCCTTGGTGTTCCTTGCCTTGTCATCACTCCAATCTCTGCCTGTCTTCACATGGCATTCAATCTGTGTGTCTCTGTCTTCTTATAAGGACACCAGTCATACTGGATAAGGGTCTCATCCTACGTTAGTATGACATCATCTTAAATGAACTAATTATATCTGCAATGTCCCTATTTCCAAGTAAGGTCACTTTGTTGGGTGCTAGGGCTTAGAACTTTAACGTATCCTTTGAGGGGACATAATACAATCCATAACATCTCTCCTTCCTTGCTAATGGAGTCCAGATTTGGGGCTGGGCACGTGGCTGCCCAGAATGGAGGCTGCTTCTCCTGCTATGGCCATGTGGCTGAATTGTCGTCCAATGAGGTGTAGGTAGAAGTGTTAGGCAGCAGCTTCTTCTGCAAACCTTCCTTAAGACATGGTGGATGTGTGCCCTTTTGCCTGCTTTCATGTTTTCTTTCATCCTGCTTCAAGAAATAGGGTTGTCAATCCCAGCCAAACTAGTCTTAACTCTCACAGATGAGGAGGAGGGATTGAGTAGGATTCTGAGCCGGCCTGCCAGGGTTCTATGGACACCCTGAGTGAGATAACAGGGTGCTCTTTCAAAAGGATAATCCACAAGTCCTGACCTGTAGCACATGAGCTGATCCTAGCACAAAGGTCTGTCTTATTTATTTATTTATTTTTTCTGACACAATTTAAAAAAATTCGAATTGAAATGCCTTTATTAAAGAGTGGTATTTGCTCTAGTTATTCATAGACCCGATCATGCCCTGTTACATTACATCTAGCCTTACTTAATTATGATCTCTTAAAAATTTGAGTTTAAGACTTCTAAAATATCCTGTAACTTATTTAGAATAAAGGGTAAAGGTCTCTATTCCAGAAGAATCTAGAAGGATCAGAGAAGAAAGATTCCCTGGTAACAATAGTCTGCTTCTTTACTACCCAGAGCAATTGGGTCCTAAACTGCTAAATACTCCACTTAAAAAAACAAAACCTCTGCAATTACTCTGACACCCATTGGGGGGAAGAAATTTCTAGAAACCATTTACTGTCTCCCTAGAATGCTTTAGAAGATCTCTCTCATTAGTTACCACTATGTACCCAAATAGCTTATGAAAACATTTCTTCTAACATCACATCGTCTTACCTGAGAATAATTCTGGTTGGTATATTGCCTTCCATCTGCTGTGCTTCCAGGGATATTTTAGCACCATTAAGAGACTGGCACCCCCTAGGCCATCTGGCTCTGTCCTGACGTTTCTAACACTTTCTAACACTGCAGACTGGTGCTGTTTCCAGAGATTAGGAACACTGGAGAGGGGGGCAATTTTTTAGAAGGAAATAATGAGCATAATGAGTGCACGTAGAACTCAAATCATCAGTGACCCATTCATGTGGGTCGTTCAGAGCAACAAGGCCACATCATACATCCTAAAGAGGGACTGTCAGAAGAAATGGGTTTAAACATGAGTCTTGTTGGATGTGCTGGGTTTGGGTATCTCCACATGAAGAGAGAGCATTCCAAGCAGGATGAGGAACTGTGGCAAATACACTGTCTCCACTAGGGAGTAAGGGAGATGTTTTAGATCTGTATGAGCTGTATGAGATCTATAAACGACTCATGACTGATCTAGGCCCTCTCCTCTCCTCTCCTTCCCTCTCCTCCTCTCCCCTGCCCTCTCCTTTCCTTTCCTTTCTTTCTTCCTTGCCCTCCTTCCCTTCCTCCCTCCCTTGCTTCCTTTCTTTCTTTTCCTTTTTTTTGTTGCCATGGCTAGAATGCAGTGGCCTCAGCTCACTGCAATCTCAAACTCTTGGGTTTGAGCGATCCTCCTGCCTCAGCTTCTCAAGTAGCTGGGACCACAGGTGTGTGTCATTATACCTGGCTATTTTTTCTATTTTTTGTGGGGACAGGGATCTCACTCTTGCTCAGGCTGGTCTCAAACTCCTGGCCTCAAGCAATCTTCCTGCCTTGGCCTCCCAAAGTGCTAGGATTACCCCTGTGAGCCACTGTGCCTGGCTGGACACTACTTTTTCTAAAGCTTTTCATTGACCTTCCATAAAATCCTTGATGTTTAGAGATCTCATAATTTAATAAAGTTCTCTATAGCAAGTAGGGTCCCTTTTTAAATCAGTGGAAACTGTTACAGCCAGCAACATCAATACAACCACTAGTAGCAGCTGCTCATTTGGCCTGTAAAAACAAACTTTTCCTGGTTAATAGCAAAAAAAAAAAAAAAAAAAAAAAACCCCAAAAACCAAAAAACTGGTTAATCAAATGCATTGGCATTGCATTTTCTATCTAAAGCAATTGAATTTTTAAAAGCTGGAATGAGCATTACTTGTAAGAAAAAAGTAATTTTTACCTACTTCTTTCATTTAAGCTTTCCCAACTGCCTTCTAAGGCAAAAGAACTCTCCTTGGCACCTCAGTTCACACAAACACACGTGAACAAGAACACACATTAGGTTATAAAAGTGTGGTTTGTTAGTTGATTTTCAGCTCCAAATCATCCTTAAAAAATAGCTTTCTCAATTCAAAATATGGACATGACAGTGTATTTATTGTCGTGAAAAGCTGGGAACAAACTAATATCCAAAAACAGGGAAAAGTTAAAGCAAAATATATGTCCACGTGATGTTATGCTATGTGATCATTACATATGATTTTTACAAAGAGTTTTAAATAATAAGAGAAAATTCTTAAGGCAAAGAAAAATCGGTGTGATGCCAATTGTTGTACAGTTATGTCACAAGCAGCTAAGCAAAGCATGTATTATAAAAAGACTGGCAAGAATATGCTAAAATGTTCAGTATTTTCTTTGGGTGGTGAGAATAGAGATAATTTTTATTTTGAAAAACTTTCCTATTTTAATATTGTAAATATGATGCTTTTATAAGGAAGCTCTAAGGGGCCTTTACTGTAATACTGAGGATTTTTCCCATGCCCAGGCCTCTCAAAGGGACACATCCCCACTTCCACACTTGAGGTGCAGATAAACAGGAAAGGAGAAAAATAATTTGTCCAAATACATTGATCTTGTTAGAAAATGCTTATCTAATATAACGTAGAACCAAAAGAAATGTGTAAATATTGAATATTGTAAGGATATGCATAAACATTTTTTCTTTTACTATTTCAAGCGAAGACCAATAGTTACATGAAGTTAGCTTCTTGGAATACAACATAAGAGACACAGGAGTCCCTGTCATTTCCAAAATGAGCAGGTATTATCATCACTGTCATCACCAGTATTTAAGGAAGAGTCTTCAGCACATACACAGTCTACATGTAATAAGTATTACAATAATCAAAGAATATTAATATAACTAGAAGCTAAAACAAGGCCTTATAATCTTCCCTTGGTGTTTCTTATGTTTACTGGTATCCACGAGATACAACAGGATATGGCTTTTCTCTTCCATTTCCATTAATTGTGCAGCAGAATAAAAATGCTGAAAAATGACACGCAAATGTTTCTTCTACACAACAAAAACCAGTATTCTCTAAATCAAATATGGAATCATCCTGTAGATAATTACACGTGAATAATGTATTATAGTTCATAAAAAAGATAACCTGGTGAAGTTTTAGGAGCAATACCCCATTGTGTTATTTATACTGTAAAAATATAATTTGTGTGTAGATTAATATTTTTTCATAAAGAACACCTGTATAACAGGCCTAAGATTGTTAGATACAGTTTAAAAAGCAGAGAAAGCTAACCTGGATATGTTAGTAAATAGTTATCAAGAAGTTCCAAAAACTGTGGAGTGACACACTCACAAGTTGGTATTTGAGTCAAGGTTTATGCAAATGTTTCATTTCTTTAAACACAAAACTATCTCATCATGGTTAGCAAATCACAAAATAACAAAAGCAAACCCATTAGAATAGATTGAAAACACTTCTTTGAGTGTTACAGGTATTTATTTTAAAAGAAACTGACCACAGGAATAAATTTTAATGACTTTATGAAAATATTATTTTATTTTGTATTGGTGGGGACAGGGAGTCTTATTAATGATTTTCTAAAATGTAAAGTGGGAAGGGCATGTCAAATTCTGAAAATATCACATTAAGCCATAAAACTTAAGGCCTTAGTAACACAGATAGCTCTTCAATAGATCTGCTACTGTTTTTGCAATCTCATAACCATGGGGCATGGACACACAATTAAAAAGTAGACACAACTTTTACATGAAGATATGACTATGAATCATCAATAACAAATAGTTTTACTCTAGTATAATCTTCTTGTGACATCAGTTAGTATTAGCATAATTATGCCAATTTAAAAAATCTAGCGGGTCTATTTATTTTGGTATAAAGCTTGATTGGAAAGATTCAGGGAAACATCCATAATTTGCTACTTTCTCGTTACCTCTAACTATGCTTTCTCTGCCACTCCTCACTCCACATCCTCTGACTCAGAGACTATTTGGAGAGGACACCTGTTTTAAATGGATCCACAGGAAATACCTATGTTGTCTTTTCATAATCTGCCCATGCATCTGGTTGGTTGAAATGTGATCGTGATTAAAAAAAAAATGCTGCCCACAGACTGATGCAACTTCAATGTGACAACATTTACTGGAAGTCAGAGGGAATCCAGTTTATATTTACCTTTCTTCCATTAAGTGTGGGATTGTAGTATAGGAAAAAAAATAAGTAAAAGGGCAAAACCAGTTTAACCCCTAAAAGATTACTGTTAACGTTGCACACACATTGGTTTTACATCCAAACTCAGAATGATTTGTTTTTAAGCTGAATGCAATCTTATCTCCGAAGCAGTTATCTGACACTATTTTCTTTATAGCTTTTTATGTATAAACCTCTTGTCCAAAGTCCATACTGTATCCTACGTTACGCAGATTTGATATTAATAAACTTCTTATAGAAAAGTGCAGGATAGCCTATCCACTGAAAGAGAAGTTTACAAGGGAGTTTGATAATGATTGACGGTCTTCTGTCAACACTAAAACTCCTACTGGGTCCAAAATAATGCAAGTCACTCGGGGCGCCCCGAGCGCGGATTTACACCCCAAGTTCACACCTCCACCCGGTCCCTCCGCTCGGAGGAGCCCTCTGGGCCAACAGCAACTGCCCCAGGGCGGTCGGCCGCCAGTGCCCGGTGGAACATTCGTCCCCGTTGGGGTCCTCTCCTTCAGTCCAGGCTCCCCGCCCCCTTGCCCCCGGCTGTGCAGCCTCCCGGAGCGACGCGCACTTCCCCAGCCCGGGTCGCAGTCGGAGGCTGCCCCCGACTCCCGGGACACCGCACAGGGCGCCCGCAGAAGCAGAATGACGAAGGTGACGAAAGAGATGACGCCACGCCACGCCGCCCGCCTGGCCGCGGCCGGGCGCCCGCAAACGCCGCCCCGCCCGCTCGGGTCGCCCGCGCGCTCGCGGCCGCGTCAGTCCCGCGGGGCGCGCGCCCAACCGCAGCCCCCGCCCCGTGCCGGCCGCGCCCGGGTTCCCACGGCGCCGCCCCCGCGCGCCCGCCGCCCGGCGCCCTCCTCCGCGCTGCCCAGCCGGCCCGGGCCTCTCGCGAACATGGCGCTTGTCCCCTCCCAGGTGCTGCGGGTGGCCATCCTGCTGTCCTACTGCTCTATCCTGTGCAACTACAAGGCCATCGAAATGCCCTCGCATCAGACCTACGGAGGGAGCTGGAAGTTCCTGACGTTCATTGATCTGGTAAGGCCGTCCCCTCCCCTCTCCCACACCGTTGCCTGTGTGTGTTTGCGGGCGCGCGAGTACTTTCGCGCGTGCGCGTCTCCCGCACCCACCCTTGTCCTCGCCTCTTCCCCAGTGATTGCGTCTAAAGGCCTGGCTGCCCCCGCCCGGCGCCCCCGAACCACCCACGGTTACCTCATAGCTGGGGGACGAATGGAGGTGGGGCGCGCAGCCAGGTGGTGGGCTCTTTGGAGGGGGACGCAGACTGCTTCCAAGACACGACACGGGGAAGATTCTTCACCTAACAAAAGCATTGGACGACCTTGATCACAGATGGCCTGAGACCCACCCATTCGCTCTCCAGGTGCTTTTGAGAGCACCCACCGTGGGATAAAGTTGCTGCAGCTGAAGGAAACTGGGTATTGTCTAGTTATTTGGAGCACCACCTGAAAAGACCCGAATCCTCCTCAGAAGGGAGAGAAAACACCTAATAAAGTTGTCTTTCTTGCACCTGTTTTTTGCCCTCTGTCAGTAATTTACTTCCAGCTTTTTCCCCAGAAACATTGGGGAGAGAGAATTTCAAAATGCATTTCCAATGAGTACACTTTTCTCTGTCTTCCCATGTAAAAGTTTGCAATAGTTTGCATAAGCAGCGCCTCCGTTGGCACAATATGATATTCTTGACAGGTGCAGGTTATTGTTATTTTTATTTTTAAAGGTTATATACCTCTGACACTAAAACAGTCCCCACAGAGAATCAGAACATGGCATGAGGCCCAATAACGACGTGGGTGGACCTAGGAACTTCAGGGTGAAAGGTGACTAAGATGGTGTAACACACACTACAGGATTATCAGGAAGAAGGTTAAAACAAAAGCAATGAAATTTTAGAGGACTCTGTTACAGAAAATGTAGAACCAATTCCAAGATTATATACAAAGTTGTATACGCCAGCAAGATTATAATCTTTTGACCCTCCATTTTGATGAAGAGAAGGTGATATCTGTTGTAAGGTATTTCCAATGGCTTAGGATGCCTCAAAGAAATCCAGTCAGAGGTTTTTGGTTTAGAAATACCACCTTATTATTTGCATTATAGTAAATATTTTCAGAGAGGAATTTAAATTCTTTTCCCAGCAGTCTCCAAACTGTGTACATGCCCTTAGGCACACAAGACTTCCCAGGGCATAGAGCCTTGCAAGGGTTTCAAATTTCAAACCCTCCGCTTCCAACTCTTTCTTAAAACTAATCTGCCTCTGAACATGCATGATGCCTGCCAGTTCTCCTTCCTTATTCCCCATTCATCCATGTGAGGAGCACATGACAAGGCTCTGTACTGTATTTTTTTCATTCTGTTCCTTTTAGCATTCAGAAGGTAGATGGCTGTCACCAGGACTATCTTCATACTTGATTGAAAAACGAAGTTGGAGTTGTTTTGACAGAAAGTCTTACTGGGTTGATTGGCCTTGTCAATGAGGATTGACTTTGCCAGTTATGTTATGTAGCAGACATTTTCCATAGATTGAGCTAAATCTGCAGCCCTGAGGTTCTGATACATATGTACATAAAGCAAGTATACCATATACAGAGCGTCACAAAGCATGTCCCTCTTTTTAAGGGTTTAAACTTATGTTAAAGATGTTTAGATGTTATTTTAAAATATGTGCATATCTTTTCAGAATTCCTTTTGGGGCTATGTGAGCAAAACTCCTTTTGGATTACTGCCTTACGCCATTCCTAAGTCAGATCTCACACAGAGCTGGCCCATTTGAGAGTTGTCAAGGAGCAGTGCTGAGCTAAAATACTGGCAGAGCTGCTACCAGAGCCATAGGTACCATACACACCTCTCTCAGTAGCACCCTTGCAGAAGGTGCTATATTTTGGGAGCAGAGGATGGGATCAGGTGAGGGGGTAGAAATTGAGGATGTTGGTTAACCTGAGAGAGATTTGACTGTTTCTCACATTTGCATTGCTTACTGCATGTTAAAAAACAAGGCTCACAGGAAGAACGTAACTCTCATAACCTTTGTATGACATTAAACTGTATAGAGTCAGTTTGATTTGCTTGTCATACAGTTTATATTTTAGCATTCAATAATTAGAGTTGCCTATTTTATATAACACTACTCCCCATAATACACTTTTTTTTTCTATCCCAAAATGCAGACAGTAAATTCAAATTTGACAGTTTTACTTTGTTTCATATTTAGTTCCAATATGTATAGGGCCTTAAGCCAATGGTTCAAACTTTTTTTATGCTATGGCTCTTGATTGAAATATAGCTATTATCTCTAACCAAGAGTTCCTTTGAGAGAGTGTGTCTAAAATATATTCATAAGAACACTCATGCAAAGTGTTATTCTTTTTATTATTCAAGATTTAGAGTCCTTAGAGTTTAAGCACTGCACAGCTGTTAAAACAACCAACCTGTCAATCCTCGGTAATGGCATGAAAAGATTAGGCTACTATAATTTAGCCATTTAACTTTTCATTTTTTATGTTAAAAAAACTAGTAAACTTTATTACCCAGTGCCTTGTACAACTGTAATGATTCTAGGTTTATTGGAGTAATTTTGGAAGAGGGCTTAGCTTCTCAAAATTTTAATCAGAAGGCCCTTTTTTTAGCCAGCTTGCATTGCAGGGAGTCAGGGCATTTATCCTGATGGCCACAGTTGGATTCCATGTTCCATGGCATCAATTTACCAGGATGCGGGTCAGGAATCTCAGGCTACGCGTATCCGGGAGCATGTAGTTACGTGGTAGTGGCCATTCCAGCTGTGTTCTCTTTAGATAGGAGAGTCATTCTTCCAATAGAATCAGAGCTCATGGTCAATATCTGAAATGCAGACTGTTGCTACCATTAATCTAATACTGTTATTTCCCAATGGCTCCTTTTCCTAGCAATGAAAAACTACAAGAGAGCTAAAGTGCTCTTGGAAAATTCAAGTTAGTAAATGGAGAAGGGACACTGGCTTGGTATGGTAGGCTGAGTAATGGGCCTCCAAAGATGTCCACATCCTAATGCCTGGAACCTGTGAATATATTAGGTTACATGGCAAAGGGGAATTAAGTTTGCAGATGGAATTAAGGTTGCTAATCAACTGACCTTAAAATAGGGAGATTATCCTGGATTATCCAGTTGGGCCCAGTATAATTACAAAGGTCCTTAAAAGTGGAATAGAGAAACAAGAAGAGAAGAGACAGCTGGAGGAAGATAGGACTGGGAGGAAAGTCACAGAGAGATGCAGTAATGCTGGCTATGAAGATGGGGCAGGGGCACGAGCCAAGGAAGGTGGGAGGTGTCTAGAAGCTGGAGATCTCTAGAGTTTTAAAGTTCTAAAGCCTAGAACTTTCCTCCTAGAGTTTCTAGAAGGAATACAGCCCTTTGACACCTTGATTTTAGCCCAGTGAGAACTCTTTTGGACTTGTGACCTCCAGAATTGTATAATAATAAATTTGTGTTGTTTAAGCCACTACATTTATGATAATTTGTCACCGCAGGAATAGAAAACAAGTGCACTTGGCTTTAAAGCCTCTGACCTAGAAAAAACCTTAACTGTTTTTGTACTGATATGAAATAAGTGCAGTGATTCAGCTAGTCTTTTATGTATAACTGGTAACTGGTTAATTTTAGCTTTAGCCAAAATATAGGTTTTGCCTACCTCTTCCATGAAACTGTGCAGAGGAGACACACACGTGTGTTACAATGGGCAATATGAGAATCTATAAAGACTGAAAATGTTGGAAAAACTAGATCTTTCCTTTACTCTGAAGTATTTCAGAAAATATCGTTATGTAACATGCCAGACCAGGAGAAGGAACATTCTTAACTGGAAACAAGTTGGAAAGAAAGAAAATTTAAACTGACTGATGTTCAAGTATTTCCTTAGTCAATATCACATCTGATGAATTTTCTTTAAATGATGCAGATTAATTCACTTATTCGATAGCTAAATAATTCTCCAAGTTACATAATAATTGCCCCCAAAGGTAATAAAAAAGAAACAGCAGAATAAAACCGGCATAAATAAATTAAAAGAAAAAGGCAACTGTATTTTGAGGCCTCAGAGTAGTGGTTGGAGTAAAATAGGTGTTTAGTCAATGTTTGAATAAATGGAAACTTTCTGTTGCCAAATTTTTAATGAGTATTCCTTTCTTGTTCCTACCAAAACATAGAGGATAATAGCAATTAAAAAAATACGTCAACCAAACCTTCATTCACAGTCAGGTGTATAGAGTAGACTGTCTAACATATTAATCAGAAACAACTTCTTTGAAAACCATGAACTGGATATCAGTTATTAAAACTTAATATTAATATTGTATTTAAGACTTCTTGATTTTTAAAGATTGAAACAGAGATCTGACTAGCCCATTTGCTCTAGTTTGTGGTACTCACTGTTTTGAGAGTCATCCTTTCTTAGGGTTATATCATACTCATTATTCCTCCTGCGCTGACTTTTCATTCATGCTTTGGCAGAATGTTGCTGTTTGGGCCCTGCCTACTCAGAGTATGAGCTGAGAACCAGCAGGATCCACTTTTTCCGGGAGCCTGTTAGAAATGTGGCATCTCCAGCTCCACGCTAGACCTTCTGAATCAGACTCTGCATTTTCATAAGACCATTAGATGATTCCTATGTACATTCTAGTTTGATACGTGGTGCTCTAGGCCACACTGTTTTTGTTTGGAACAGCTGTGGGACCCAGCCTTCATATGCTGATTTTGCCTACTTTCAAAACATACTTAATGTGACTTTCACTGTGACATAATTAAAACCATGTAAAAAATTACAACTTGAAATTAAAAGAAAGTGAAAGATACGTATCAGGCATCAGAGATGAGTTAGTTATTGCAATTGAGAAACAAATTTAGATAATCTTCAGGGCAACCAAGGCAGAAAAGAATGCACTGCATTATCCCTAGTGCTGGAATAAAGGAAGCATAACAATTTATCAGGAAAAACAAAATTCTTTCCAGGTATTGACCTTTCAAGGTTAATTACTAAGATCCTCATGTAAAGGACATTGGGTAGCAAAGTAGATAATGCCTTTGATTGGTTTTTAGCAGAATATATAGAAATATTCTTATAGTTGATGTTTCTATATGATGGTTTCATGAAAGCCAAAGGCATGGTCTTATATTTTGGCTGGGTGAACGCATTTTTGTAGAGGTTTAAGGTAATATAATCTAGGTACTTTTTTTTGTTATCTAAATCCAAATTCCAAAGAATTCAAGGAAACCACAGAGGGAGGAGGATAAATAAAAGCTCAGATGTGGAAAAACTTGGAGTGTTCAAAAAGCAGGAAATGGTCAAGTATACCTGGAGGATACAATTTTTGCTTTTAGACATGCTGAGAATTTTTGACATTTAAAAAAATGTTAGAGGCAAAATAAACTGCATAAGTATACTAAATTTTTCATTTGAGTTATTCTTATAGTTACATACTTATCATAACATATATTCTTGATGCTAGTTCATGGCTTAATTTTAAATAGGAAATAAAATATTTTGAGAAGAGATTCTGTATGTCATTACATAACTAGAGTCCTCAGTTTTGCCAGTCAAAGCCACACAGTGCCATGTGAAGGTTCATTGAGTACTCAGGGAAAAAAATTAGGTGCATTTTTATTTGTTTTTTTTTTTTAGCTTTTGGCTTTTTTGGATATTATACAAAAAGGGTGAAACTGCAGATTTTTTTCTCGTGAAAACTCAGCCTTGACCCTAAAATGTGCACATAAGTGTGAAGGATTAAATAATGTTTTTTCCTAACCTTGGGGAAGAATTGTGAGAATAATGCTTTGCATAGAGTCTTCTTCACCTTCTTTGCAAGTGTTTCTTTTGGATCAGACATAAAATAGGGGCCTGGTTTTGTTGGAGTCGGGAAAATAGTTGATGATATAATCACCCATTCCCTCTCTTAGTTGCAAATGCAAATTACAGAAAGTCATCTGACCACTGGTTGAGGTCACTTCTTTTTTCATCCCTGCCATTCCCGCATGTCTGGTATAACATTTAGCAAAATTGGTAACTGCTCTTGGGGGTTTTCATTTGTTTCTCTGTGTTCCCTTGAAGTATCACGTGTTTCTGTGGAAGCATGAACAATAGTACAGTTTTCCACATTGAATCAGATGCTCATGTGATCCAAGCATGCTTAGAAAAATCTCACTGCTTAGGGTTCTATGACAACATAGCTTTCTTTTGTGCAGCCCATGGCTGGACACTTAAAGGGCCCACTTCTCACCTGCAGGGTAGTCCTCTCTGAGTGCAGTGGGAACAGAGCTCTCTTTGAAAGTGAGACACGCCTTGATCAGATCCATCATGGAATGGAACAAGATAAGGAGTGGAAGCATGGAATTCTAAAAAGTCAGACAATACAATAGCCTCTTCGTACTGACTTGTATTTAGACCTGCAAGGCTGTGTTATAATTTCAAAATTTAATTTCAAAAGCAATATGTTGTTATTATAGAAAATTTGTACAATACATGAAATGATAGGGAGGAAAGTATATTCCATCTTAATTCTCTCTAATTTTCCTAACATCTTAGCATTTTAGTGCTTCAAGATGGTATTTATTTTGAAACTTTACACACAGAAACACACAGAGAGAGACTCCGTTATAAATGTGTATACATATATGTATGTGTGTGTTAGATTTCAGAAAAAATCTTTATAAAAATTATTTTTAAATTATAGATATCATTCAGAGATAACAATATTAGTATTTTGATATTTGCCTTTTTAGTCATGTATGTACTTTTTTAAAAAAACAAAAGTTTAATATATACATATGATTTTCATAAACTTAAATTCATGTACACCAAAACTTAATCTTTGTGTTGTATAGTGCTGTAAGTTTTGACAGATGCATCGAATTGTATAACTACCACCACAATCACCTAAAAACATTTTTATTGCCTCTTTGTAGTCAAACCCTCCCCTGAATCTTATCAACTAGAGATTTGTTCTTTGTCTCTGTAGTTTTACCTTTCTTAGAAAAATATGTAAGACATATAATGTGTCTCTGATTCTGGTTTTTCATTTAGCATAGTGCATTTCACATTCATCTATGTTGTGTGTATCAATAATTTGTTCCATTTTATTATTGAATAGCAGTCCATGGTATTGATATACTGCGATTTGTTTATCCATTCACAAGTTGAAGTACATTTGAGGTGATTTTCTATTTAGGATGATTATGAGAAAAGCTGCTGAAAACATTGCATACAAATGTTTGTGTCAACATCAATTTTCATTTTTATTGGGTATGTCTCTAGGAGTGGGATTGCTTGGTCATATAATAAGTATGTATAAGTCTGTTTCCAGACTCTCTGCTCTGTTTCACTGATATGTCTGTTCACAAGTACCACACTCTGTTGATTATTGCAGCTTTATAGTAAGTCTTGAAGGCAGGTAGTCTGAAATCCTCCAACTTTGTGCTTTTTCAAAATTTGTTTAGGCTATTCTAATTACTTTTTTCTGTTTAAATTTAAGAATAATCTTGTCAGTATGCCACTGGGACTTTTGAGTAGGATTTCATTGTATCTATAGAACAATTTGGGGAAAATTGACATCTTAACAATATTTATATTTCCAACCCACAGACATGATATATATCTCCATTTATTTAGATTATTTCTTTTCTCTGTGTTTTATAGTTTTCAGCATTTAGCTCATGCATATATTTTGTTAGATTTATACCTAAGTATTTTATTTTGTACTAGTTATTATAAATGGTACTTTAAAAAGTTATCCTTGTACTAACCTTTGTCTTATTGTGACTTGTGTTGCTATCACAGAATACTACAGATGAGGCAATTTATAAAGAACAGAAATTTATTTCTTACAGTTCTAGAGGCTGGGAAGTCCAAGAGCATGGTGCTGGCATCTGGTGAGGGCCTTCTTGCTCCATCATAACAGGCGGAAGGCATTGTAGGGCAAGAGGAGTGCCTGAGAGAGAGCCAAACTGGCTTTTATAACAGATCTGCTCTTGGGATAACTAATCCACTCCCATGATAACCCATTAATTAGTCCACTAAACCAACTGGTTCATTAATCCATGAATCCATGATTTAGTGATCTCTTAAAGGTCCACCTCCTAATGCTGTTACATTGGAGATTAAGTTTCAACATGAATTTTGGAGGACAATAGCATTCAAATTACAACAATGCTTTTATAGTTCATTGACATTTTTTTTTTTGAGATAACTGTAGATTCACCTCAATTGTAATCAATGCAGAGAGATCGTATATAGGCTTTACCCAGTATTTCCCACTGGTTACATCTTGCAAAACTATAGTATTAATACAATATCACAACCAGGATATTGATAATGAAACAGTCAAGATATAGAACATTTCCATCACCATGAGGATTAAGAAGCCCTTTAATGGACATACTACCTTCTCTCTCTGCCCCATCCCTGACTGCTGGCTATCATTAATTTGTTCTCTATTTCTATGATTCTGTCATTTTAAGAATATTATCTAAATGGAATAATGTATATGTGACTTTTGAGGACTGCCTTTTTTTCACTCAAGATAATTTCCTGGGGAGTCATCCAAAATGTTAAACGTATCAGTGGTTTGTTCCTTTTTATTGCTGAATAGTATTTCATGGTACGGATGCACCACAGTTTGTTTAACCATTCAGCTATTGAAGGACATCTGAATTTTCTCTGGTTTTGGACTATTGTAAATAAAGCTGCTATGAACATTCAGGCACAGGTTTTTATATGATCATAAGTTTTTATTTTTTGGCATAAACATCCAAGAGGAAAATTGCTGAGTTGTATGATAGTTGCAATTGTAGTTTTAAACAAAGCTACCAAGCTGTTGTCCAGAACCATTTTACATCTCTACCAGAAATGTGTAATTGATACAATTTCCTCTCATTCTTGCCAGTTATTTGATGTTGTCAGTAGTTTTTACTTTAGTCATTTTGATTAGTGCATAGTGACATCACATTGTGGTTTTAATTTGTGTTTCTTAAAAGGCTAATGATGTTGAACATATTTTCATGTGCTTATTTGCCATCTATGTATCCTCTTCAGTGAAACTAATAGTATTATTTTGTTAAATTTTACTTTCTGGTGGTTTATTGTTAGCATGTAGAGATATATTTGATTTTTGCATATTTACCATATATCCTGTGATTTTGCTAAACTCATTTATTATTTCTGGGAGTTTTGTTGTAGATTTCCTAGAATTTTCTTCTTTTATGTAGACAATCGTGTAATCTAAAATAGACACATTTTTATTTCTTCCCTTCCAATCTGCATAGTTTTTCTTTCTTTTTAATGGTTTATTGCATTGGTTAAGACTTCCAGTATGATTTTGAATAGAACTGGTGAGAGCAAATATCTTTACCTTGTTCTTTTCTTAGGAGGAAAAGATTCAGTCTTTTGCAATTAAGTATAATTTACAGGTTTTTTTTGGTACTTGCCTTTTATCTGTTGAGTGATTCTGTTCCTAGTTTGCTGAAAGGTTTTAAAAAAAAAAGCCTGTAAATGGATGTTGAATTTTGTCATATGCTTTAACTGCATCTACTTATATGTTCATATGGCTTTTATTGATTTTTTAAAAAAAATTATTGTATATATTTAAGGTATACAACATGATGTTATGGGATACATATATAAAGAATAAAAAGATTACAATAGTGAAGCAAATTATGTCTATTATATCTCACATAGTTACTCATTTTTTGGTTTTGTTGCAGGAGCCTCTAAAACCTATTCATTGAGCATGAATCCAAAATATGGTATAATTTTATTACCTACAGTCTTTATGTTGTATTAATACATTAGATCTCTAGATTTGTGCATCCTGCATATTGCTGCTTTGTATCCTCTGATCTGCATGTTCCTATGTCCTCTGCCTTCCCGCCACCACTGGTGGTAACCACTGTTTTGTTCTCTATCTTTATATATTTGATTAGTTTTTAGATTCCACATACAAGGGAGATCATGCGATATTTTTCTTTCTGTGCCTGGCTTAATTTAATTAGTATAATGTTCTCCAGACTCATCTACATCGTGGCAAATGGCAAGATATCATTCTTTTTTAGGGCTGAATAATATTCCATTATATATATGTGAAAGTTTCTTTATCCATTTGTCTATTCGCAGACCGTTAGGTTGTTTCCATAGCTTGCCTATTGAGAATAGTGCTGCAATGAACATGGTAGCACAGATATCTTCATGAGATGGTGATTTAATTTCCTTTGGGCATATGCCCAGAAGAAAGATTGCTGGCTCATATGGTAGTTCTATTTTTAATTTCTTTAGAAACATCAGTACTGTTTTCCATAACAGCTATACAAATCTACATTCCCACCAAAGGGTTTCTCCACACCCTTGCCAAGATTTGTTATCTTTTGACTTTTTGATAATAGCTATCCTAATGGGTGTGAGGTGGTATCTCATAGTGGTTTTGATCTGCATTTCCCTGATGATTAATGATATTGAGGACCTTTTCATATGCCTGTTGGTGATTTTTATGTTTTCTGTGAAGAAGTGTCTATTTTGGTCTTTTATACATTTTTTAACTTTTTTCCCCTACTATTGAGTTGTATGAGTTCTTTATAAATTTCAGATATTAACCCCTTATCGGATATGGCTGGCAAATATTTTTTCTCAATTTGTGGGCTGCTGTTTCATTTTGTTGACTATTTCCTTTGCTGTGCAGAAATTTTTAGTTTGATGTAGTCCCATTTATTTCTTTTTGCTTTTGTGGCCTGAATTTTTGTGATATACAAAAAAATCATTGCTAAGGCCAATGCCCAGGAACTTTTCCCTATGTTCTCTTTCAGGAGTTTTATAGTTTCTGGTCTTACATTTAGGTCTGTTATCCATTTTTAGTTGATTTTTGTGTATGGTATAAGAGTCCAATTTCATTCTTTTTCATGAAGAAATCGAGTTTTTCCAGCACCATTTACTGAAGAGATTATCCTTTCCCTATTGTGTCCTCTCAGTGCCTTCATCAAAAATTAGTTGACTGTATATGTTTGGAATTATTTCTGGGCTTCCTATTTCTGTCCACTGGTCTATATGTCTGTCTTTATGTGGGTACCATATTATTTGGATTACTACAGCTTTGTAATGCAATTTTAAATCAGGAAGTGTGATGATTTTTGACTATCAAACCAGTTTTGCATTTTTAGGGTGAATGCCACTGGATTATGGTATATTGTTCTTTTTATATATTGCTGAATTTGATTTGCTAATATTTTATTGAGATTTTTTATCTCTCTGTTCATGAGGAATATTTATCAGTGATTTTTTGTTTGTTCTGTGTTTGGTATTAGAGTATATTGGCTTCATTGCTTTTTAATGTTCTGGAAGAGATTAAGTAGAATTAGTATTTCTTCTTCTAGAAATGTTTGGTAAAGTTTATCAGTGAAAACCACCGGGCTTGGAATTTTCTTTGTTGGAAAGTTTCAACAATAAATTCAATTGGGTTGATTTCAAGATATAGGGCTATTAAGGTTATCAATTGTTTTTTATTGAGATTTGGTGGTTTGTGTCTTTCAAATAATTAGTCCATTTCATCTTTCAATATTCCCTTCTTATCTTTCTCTTGTCTGTAGGGTCTATAGTGATCACTATATTTCATTTTTGATATTAGTAATTTGTGTCTTATCTCTTTTTTCTTTATGAGTGTGAGTTAGGAGCTTCTCAACTTTTTATTGATTTTTTTCAAAGATCAAATTTGGTTTTGTTTTTTGTGCTATTGTTTTCAATTTAATTGATTTTTGTTTTTAACCTTTATTAATTTCTTCCTTCTGTTTATTTTGGGTTTATTTTGCTCATCTTTTGCTAATTTCTTAATGTGGAAGCTTAGATGATTAACTTATTAATTTGAGGCCTTTATTCTTTCCTACAGAAACATTTAATGCTACAAATTTGCTTCTAAACACTACTGTAGCTGCATCTCACAAGTTTTAATACATTTTATTTTCATTGTCATTGAGTTCAAAGCTTTTTTTTTTTGACGGGGTGTCACTCTGTTGCCTGGGCAGTGTGCAGTGGTGTCATCATAGTCCTCCACTGCAACCTCCAATGCCCGGGTTCAAGCAATCCTCCTGCCTCAGCCTCTTGAGTGGCTGGGATTACAGGCATGTGCCACCACACCTGGCTAATGTTTTTATTTTTTGTAGAAATTGGGTCTTACTATGTTGCTCAGGATGGTCTCAAGCTATTGGCCTCAAACAATCCTCCTGCCTCGGCCTCCCTAAGTGCTGGGATTAGTGGTAAACCACCATGTCCAGCCCAAAGTATTTTCTAAAAATCTCCTTTGAGTCTTTCTATTTTACAATGGGTTATTTAGACATTTGTTGTTTATACATTTTTGACATATCCCAAATATCTTTCTATGATTTACTTCTAGTTTAATTACATTATGATCAGAGATCATTCTTTGCATGATTTCAATTTTAAATTTGTTAAATGTGGTTTTATGGCTCAAAATATGGGCAATTATGTTGACAATTCCATGTACACTTGAAATATATGTTCTGCTATTACTGGGTAGAGTGGTTATCAATTATATTAAGGTGGTTTTTAGTGTTGTTCAGGTCTTCTATATGCTTGCTGACTTTCTGTCTAATTGCTCTCTCATTAACTGAGAAAGGAGCAGTGAAATATCTAAGTAAAATTGCAGGTTTGTCTAATTCATTTCAGTTTTATCAATTCTTACATCATATATCTTGGAACAAACACATTGTTAAGTGCATGCACATTTGAGAATGCTACATATCTTGGTGAATGCTCCTTTTTTATTATAAAATGTCTTTCATTTTCCTTGGTAAATGATTCCTTGTTCCAAAGTCTGCTTTGTCTAATATTATTATAGCTTCTCTAGCTTTGTTTTTGATTAGTGTTTGCATGTTGTATCTCTTTTCATCCCTTTAATATATCTCTATTAATATATTTAAGGTGGATTTTCTTGTAGACAACATATAGTTGAGTCATATTTTTGAAATTTAATTTGATAATCTCTATTCTTTAATAGGTGCCCTTTATGTTTAATGTGATTATTAAAATGGTTTGATTTAGGTGTACTACTTTATTATTTGTATTCTATTTGTTATCCTGTTTTGTTCTTCCATTACCATTTCCTGGCTTCTTCTGGATTATTTGAATATTTTTTAGTATTTCATTTTAATTTATGTATTGGATATTTGTATATACCTCTTTGAATTATTATTTTAGTAGTTGTTCTAGGGATTACCATATACGTAACTAGCTTTATATGATCTACTTGGAGTGAATAGTTTACCATTTCAAGTAAGACATACAAGCCTTGTCACTTTATCCTCCCACTTTATGTGATAGTTATTATTTTTATTATATCCACATAACTGGAAAACCCCATAGATAATGTTAAATGTTATAATTTTTGCTATTAACAGTAAAATATTTTAAAGAACTTAGTAAAATAAAATAGCCTATTACATTTACCCAGATAGCCACCATTTCTGTTCCTCTCTCTTCTGTTATTATGTTCATATTTCCCTCTGATATCATTTCACTTCAGCCTAAGAATTTATCTCAGCATTTCATTAAGGGAAGGGTCTGCTGGCAACAAATTCTCTTAGTTTTCCCTTCATCTGAGAATACCTTTGTTTTGCCTGTATTCTTGAAGGATATGTTTGCTGGATAAAAAGTTTTGGTCAACAGTTCTTTTCTTTCATCACTTGAAAGATATGCCACTCTCATCTGGCCTGTATGATTTCTCATGAAAAACCTGCAACCATTTACACCATTGCTTTCTTGAATGTAATGTGTTGTTTTTCTTTGGTTACCTTTAATATTTTTTTCTTATCTTTGGGTTTCAGCAGTCTGATTACGATGTGTCTGTGAATGGTTTTATGAGTTTATCTTGATGGGGATTTGCTGAGCTTCT
The DNA here is from genome assembly GCA_963574885.1 of Lepilemur ruficaudatus. Lineage (NCBI taxonomy): Eukaryota > Metazoa > Chordata > Mammalia > Primates > Lepilemuridae > Lepilemur > Lepilemur ruficaudatus. The sequence goes on from CAUYRT010011405.1 coordinate 63,551, forward strand.
CGAATCTCCAATTTTATATCTTTCACCCAGTTTAAGAAGTTTTCAGCCATGATTTTTTCAAATATTCCTTCTGTCAGACCTTTTGACTATTGTCTCACAGGTTGCTGAGGACTTGTTCATTTTTTTCAGTCTTTTTTTTCTCTGTCCTTTAGTCTGTAATTTCTATTGCTAGATCTTCAAATTCGCTGACTCTTCCCACTGTCACTTACATATTGCTACTGAGCCCATCCAGTGAATTTCTAAATTTCAGATGTTGTATATTTCAGTTAAAAAATGTCCTTCTGGTTCCATTTTATAGTTATTATTTCTCAGCAATCAGTTTCTGTCTTTCATTCATTTCAACAATGTTCTCCTTTAGTGGACTGTTGAAGAGCTTCCCTAAAGTCTGCCTGATAATTCCAACGTATGGGCCATTTGGAGGTTGGCGTCTGTTCATTGTCTTTTTCCTTTAATATTGGTCCAATTTTCCTGGCTCTTTGTATGTCAAGTTATTTTGGATTATACTGTAAGCATTTGAATGTTATGTGGCAAGGCTCTGGGTCCTGCCAAAATTCTATGGAGAATGTTGATTTTATTTGTTTGTATTAGCAGGCAATCAACCAGAATCACGTTCGGACTTCATGTGCTGTCTCATGGAGGTTCTGATGTCAGTAGAATTTTCAAAGATTTTGCTGTGTTTGTTGGGTCTCACTGGAGCTTGCACTGCATAGGGGTTAGTCTGGACCTTGGTCATGGGTTTATGTGGTAGTTCAGTTCTTGATGCCTCTGCTGTGCTTCTCTGGGTTTGTCCTGTGCATGCTCAGGACTTTGGCAGTGCATACACAAAATTATGGGTTACCCTCTTTCAGCCTTTCTGTCTGTGATTTCTTTCATATTTTCCAGCTCTCAGATGTCCCTTTTCTTGGTTCCTCCATCCAGAAAGATGGAGTCCTCTCAGAGTTCTAGCCTCCCATGCTGTCATGCAGTCACACACTGGAGATGCCTTCACAGTGAGGCAGCAAGAGAAAAGAAAGAGAAAGACAGAAATAAAAAACACTTTCTCTCCACTCTTCACAAAACAGGGCCTCTTTTATTTTTTTCCCCCAGTTCCTCTGGCCAGAGAGATGAGTTTTCTTGGGGTTTTAGATGCCCATGCTAAGAAAAAAAGGAGGAGGAGACACAATCTCTAGCACACAGAGCTTTTTTTCCAGTCTCTTGGCTGGAAAGAAGGGGCTTCTCCTGGAGTTTCTGCTGTCAGTGATTCCCGCACAGTTCTAGGATTCAGCCTGCACTCAGGTCAAATCTTGGGGAGAAAGGAGAATAAAAATCCACAGACTTCACCCTTGGGGTCCTTATTAATTTTCATTTAGTTCCCAATGCATCTGGCATTGTATACTTTCCAAAGCCTTCAGGTAGTTGTTTTTTGTATTCTGTTCAGACTTTTTAGTTGTAATCAGTGGGAATGACAGTCTGTAGTCAGCTGACTCCATTTTGGCTGGCACCAGAAATAGCCTACATGTGGTTTTAATACCTACTTTTTTCCACTTAAAATATTTTATAAACATTTTTCCATTCCATTATACATTCTTTCATAACATCATTTTTAATAATGGCATATTTCTTCATATGTGTGTTTATATTGATTGTCATAGTGAATATAAGAATAAATAAATTTTTATATAGTGTAATTATTTTCTTAGGATAAATTCTTAGAGGCAGAATTGCTCTACTAAAGTCTTTAAGAGACTATCTTAACTTTAATTCAGTTTATACTCCCTTCAGTACTTGGAGTACTGATTTCTCTATACTCCTGCTAACACAATAGAATAGAATAGAATAGAATAGAATAGGATAGAAAAATAATGCCAGTGATCTTGACTCAAGGTGCTTAAATCTCACAATATCCTGTCCACTAGATTCACTGCAAATCTTTCACCACAAATCTCATAAATGTAAGTGACTAGCTGTCTTTGACTCTATGTTTATAAAACTCAGTGGTTTTAGGCACACTTGGTTTGGGCTCATAAACACTTGAGTCAAACATAAATCTTCAGGGGCCTAGAGCATCCTAATTAGGATAGAATTGAAAGAGAGCAAGAATGGTTTTCTATGTACAGCAGTCATGGGTCTGTTCGTGCATTCTATTCATCTTGCATTAAAATTGCACTTTAACTTAGTCATGAGTGACTTATTAGGTCCAGTTTGAAAAGTTGGACCTCTTGCCTACTGAAGCATTTCGTTACGCAGAGCATCTCCTGTATTATATAGTTGACCCTTGAACAATGTGGAGGTTGGGGTACTGGTTCCCCACACATTTGAAAATCCATGTATAATTTTTGACTCTACAAAAACTTAACTACTAATATCTACTGTTGATTGGAAGCCTATTGACAACATAAACAGTTGATTGACACATGTTTTGTATGCCATATGTATTGTATACTATATTCTTGCAATAAAGTAAGCTGGAGAAAAGCAAATGTTATTAAGGAAATCATAAGGAAGAGAAAAATATCTTTGCTATTCATTAAGTGGAAGTGGATCATCATGAAGGTCTTCATCCTCGTTGTCTTCATGTTGAGTAGGCCAAGGAGGAAGAGTAGGAGTTGGTCTTCCTGTCTCAGGTGTGGCAGAAGTGGAAAAAGTGGAAGAGGTGAAGGAGGTGGAAGAGGAGGCAGGCACATTCAGTGTAACTTTTATTGAAAAAAATCCATGTGCAAACCTGTGTTGTTCAAGGGTCAGCTGTACAATTTTCCATTTCAACTGCCTCATTTTCATCCGTCTACAAACATGGCATGCTATCTCTAATCTTAAACAAAACAAAACAAAATAAAATTTGTCTTTGTGATGAGCCTTCTAGTGCCACCGTATTTCTCTGGTTCTATTTTCAGCAAAACTCTTTGACAGAATCTACATTTCTGGTTTCCATTTTCTCTTCCCCCATTCTTTCTTACACGTACTCTACTCCACTGAAGGAGCACTAATCAAGGTTGTCAGTGACAACCATTGTCAACTAATACAATGGCCAATTCTGAGTCTTCATTTTACTTAAACTCTCAGGAATGTATCATCCAGTCATATTCTTTCTTTAAAAAACTTTCTTTAAACTTGGCTCTGGGAAACGACATCCTCCTGGCTTTACTCTGACCTCTCTTGCTGTTTCCTGTTTCTTCTTAGTCTCCTTGCTGGTTTCTCTTCCTCCTTTTAACCTCTCAGTGTTGAATTTCCCACAAATCAGTTCTATACCCTCTTCCCCTTGTAGTTTATATTCACTCCCTTGGAGAGCTAACCTTGCATCATGGCTTTAAATACATTCCATGAGATGATGGTCCCCAAATTTATATCTTGTGCCTCTCTTTCCTGAGTTCTATAGTCCTATATCCAACTGCCTGTTTTTTAAACTTCTGTTCAAAAACATATTTTATCTCCCAAACCTGCTTCTACCCTGTTGCTCTTTATCTGAACAGGCGTCAGAATCATCCAAGACTGCTGTGTTGTGCAACTCCAGGGTGCATTGTTCTCATGGATTAATTGAATTTTTGTTAGCATCTTCTGTGAATTTTTCCCAATGGGTACCTCATTTATCTGAATTGGACTAAAAAGTGCACACCGTCTGGGGATGAACATGCTTGAAGCTCTGACTCAGGAGAGTCAAGGTTGATATACATAACCTAAATATTTGTACCCCAGTAATATGCTGAAATAAAAAAAATTAAAATAAGTTAATCACAGAATAAACAATAAACATAAAATAGTTTGTGTGATATGTCATAAGTATTAAGGACCATTATGAAATTAATGTTAACTCTCCCACTGCTTTTCATATCGTGTCCTTTTCCCAGCCCATAATTTTACCTCCTAGAAGTAGCTGCCATCCAGGATTCTGTGTTTATCATCCTCTTCCCTCTTTTTAATAGTTTGTACCCCTAACCAAAATATTGTGTTGGTTAATTTGGTGGATTAGGGCCTTCATAAAAATGGTATCATTATGAAGCCCTTTTCTTTATCCAAAAAGAAATAGCACGTTTAAGCAGGGTAAGCTTAGGAGTACAATGGCCCATTGTGATATTGTTTACATGCTTATGTTTTTTATTGCCTTCAGTACTATGTAATTTGGTCGTGCGACTGATTAGCCAGTTAAGAATTGGAAGGATGTTGTGTAAATGTTAGCATCCAACTGACAGAATGATTTATTAGAAGCGTATATTTGTGGAATTTCACCTGCTTTGTTGTTTGGGAGGCCCAGTGCCAAACCTAAACATGAGTGTCAATGACAGACCTGTGGCCAGCTGTTTAAGAAAATTCAGCCACAGTTGAATTCTATTCAAGTTCAATTTTGTTTGCTTGCCAGTGGTGTCATGCTGATTTTAGAATCTATTTACCTTTTCTATACCTTCGCTCAGCATTGTTTTTTTCAGTGCACGTAGATGTAACCCATAACCCACGGATCCTGGTGCCACCCACTGACTGCGCTGCTTAGCTTTTGTTAGTACTGTCTGTTCTCCCAGTGTCAACGTTTCTACTCCATTCCTCTGCCAAATGGACCCTCTGAACCATAAGATTTACACGAAGAGGCCTTTCCTTTGCTCTTATAAAACTCTGCATAGCTCATTGACTTTGGTTGTTTCCTTTGATTTCAGAGATAGGTGGCGTTTTGTTTTCATTAAACATATTCTTTTGATTTCACTATTTTATCTTAATGTGATTTGAATAGAAAAATGCTACCAATAATTTTTGTAAAGAAAGCAGAAAAAAGAAGGAACTGACATTTGGCTGTAATTTTAATCTACAACATAAAAAAGCATTCACTTACTTCAGGAAATAATAGGAGTCATGCTTATAAAAATGTGTTAGTTAAAGCTTCCTAAGTCTAAAAAGGCTCTTCTAATGTTCTGATCTGTCTTTATTCCCTTTATTTTAAAAGGCAAGCAATATACACATAGTACCCCCGTAAAGATTCTGTAAGATGTTAATGGAGAGAAGAGAATAATATGGTCATACTTAAGGTTTACTTTCCCATGTAATTAATGCAAGCTCACTGTTCAAGCCTTGTCATCTTTGTACGCATGCCTGAGAGGGTATTTTTCTTATAATTCTTTTTACGTATGCTGATATTAAACTGCTCTAAATGACCAGTGTAGGTAAGTTTATTAAAAATGAGATGTCAGGTTGCTGGTTTTCATCCTTCAAGATTCTGCTTTGGATGAATAAGGTGAGAACATGAGATATTGAGGTGTCAAATACAAGTAGCATCTAGGAGACCACTGAACTCAATGCTCAAAAATACCCTGGAGGGCACAATCCATCCATTGAAGTAAAAGTAGCCTGCAAGGATGGTACACACCAATTATTCACAACATTGTGTAAATTATACTAATTAGGTAATCACTTTGTTTTCCTTTGAGCATTTTAGCATAATTTCCAAGGAATAATTGGTTGGAGGAAAGAGGGGTAAGGTGGAATGGACAGGGAGAGGAAGACATGCTTAAGGGCCTGGATTCGTTCTGTGAAGGGTGAGTTGGGGCAGGCAGAGATCTGGTGGAGGGAGGGGGGATTGGAGGAAGGTAGAAACTGTCAGGACCAGCAAGGGTAGAGACAGAATGGCCTATCAGACAAGACACCTTAGAAACTACCTATTGTGACTCCTCAATTAATATCGAAGAAAACATTTTCAGCCAGAAGGACTTAAAACATCCAGGAGATATTAAATGGAAATACCATCATTTCAGAGCCTCTTAGGGTATTTTTTTAAGATCATAGACAGGACATACCCCGTGACAGATTATATTAATTTTCTTATTGTATTCATTTTAACATGTAAAAAATATTCCAGATAAAATAACAGTGGTTGATATTGTTTTTCATCCCCTTAATACACCTTTAGATTTTGTTACAGTTAACAGATATCTGACTTAATAAAATACAAAGGTTAGTCAAGAGCAGAGACAGATGTAGACATGTCAAAGTAGTCACGTATTTCTTCATCAAAGCCAAAACCAACTGAAACAAAGAAGCAACCAAAACTCCATACACTGGATTGCCACTTGATTTTATTTTTTATATTATTCCAGAGTCCTGAAGATTTGTGTACACTTTAGGCACAGATATCTAGCATACATGTATATCTTAGGAAATAGATATATCCTAAGCCATCACTGGAGAATCTGTTCTTCCAGAAAGTGTCACTGAATTATACATTTAAAACCAGCACAAAGGCAATGAAAAGACAGCCATTTTTATTAGTTGACTTGTTTACTCAATAAACACTTTCTGAATACTTACTGTATGCCACTCTGCTAGTTATGCTAACACAATGACAAGTAACACACGTCTCCTGCCTTCAAAAATATTGTGGTTTAATGAAAGTGTCAGACCCAAACATTTATAAACAGCATAGAAGTATAGTGAAAGAGGTATGTACAGGATATGACAAATGATTAAGAACTCCACCCTACCAATCATTGTTGGATCCTAAGGTAACATTGATTAGCTAAATTAAGCACATCCACATTGGGAGCCATGCTGCTTTGAGGGCTGTATGTATCCATTCTGCCTTTGCCCTGGCGAAGTCAATGGCTGTATTTAGAAGTATACTGTTTTAGCTCGTTGAGGTCATTTATAGCATTGACAGGGTAGATATGATAAATATAGAAGTTTTCTAAAATGAGCTGCTGAGCGTCCTTCCTGATAAGTTCTAACCCAAAATTGTTCACTAAAGGAGTATTGCCTCGGCCTTGGAAGAGGATTAGTTACTAGCCAAGATTCTTATTAATAGCTAAGTAGAAAGTCTTTGCCCTATCAAGATAATTTGGCTTCATTCTCTGCTCTAAATGGAAGAAAACTGAGTGTTTCTGATTGCCATTGCTGCTGCTGCTGCTGATGGCGGTGGGGATGATGGGAAGAGATTTCTGTTTTTATTTTAATCAACCACAGCGGTGTTCCCCGGCAGCCACGTGATAAGCAAACGTGGAGGTGAGGGTTGGTGTCTATACTGGTTTCTGAGAACCTTCTTGGTTGCCTTTCTAGTGTATCCGTAGGACCTTTTTATTTAAGAGTCTTACAGTTAATCATTCTGTGAAAACAGAAATGGTACAAAGATTATAAGTAGAAATAGTGAAAAGTTACAGTGCTTACAGCCTATTATATAAAGGTCTTTGCCTTATATTCCCCTAGTCCCTTCATAGGAGTAAATGAAAGACTCTGCCTCTCTTTTCATTCCGAGGGTGTAGCTTCCTTCTGACCTCATTTTAGCGGAGGGATTCTTTTCTCCGTGTGGGCACCTCTTTCCAGCCTGAAGGTGCCATCTATGCAGAAGGGTAATGGGAGTTTGTCTCAATAGGCAACAGGGCATTTTATAGTTCTGAAGACCTCTGAGTGTATGACACTTGGTTCCCTAAAGGCCCCTTAGCCTTTCCCAGGTATGAGCTCTTCTGTTTTTGTTTGTATTTTTTAGTGCTGGATAAGAGAAAACATAGAAACTATAGAATATCCTCAGTGTGTCCAAGAGCTGTAGCTAGTAGGCCCAGAATTGAATCCCCAAAGTGGGGCTTGTCTGTCCTGGGCAGAAAAGGTCATATTAAAAATTTAACTCAGCTGAGGTAGGAATCTCACCATGCCTCATGGCTCATTGCCACGTTTCTATGTTTTTATAAAATTTTGTGTTAAATAAGAGCAACATGGTACAGACCAACGGGAAATAGCAGAGTCCTGAGGGGGTGGGCAAGCGAGGATAATGTAAGTGGTTAATGGAGGGTCCCAGGCCGAGAAAGCCAGATAGATCTAAGGCCAAAAGAGAACGCGCAAGACAACACCAGGGCCGGGAGATCTGAAGCAGCGTGTCAAGGGAAAAGGAAGACCCTGCGCAGCACTCAGAGGGTTGTGAGTAATCTGCAAGATGAGGCTGCTGAGGAACCCATAAGGAGTAAGGAAATAGGGTAGAGGCCTTCAGAGAAAAACACATCAGGAAGTTCAGAAATCCATTGTGTATTGTAATTATAATATCACTCCCATCCCTAAGTCTCAAATATTTGTCTGGGAGTATGATAGCTGGAATGCTTTTCTCAAGCTGACTATAAACACTATGAAGTGTAGGTTTTACTGTGAAAAAAGTGTCGAATGATATCAATATTTCTCCCACGGCTCCAGAAAAAACATGTGTCCACAAGCACAGCCCTATCCTTGAATTGGCAATACAAGCAAAGTGATCATTTTACGTAGGGGGACATGTTGCCGAGTTCTCAGATTTGTCTTTTGGCAACTGTGAGCAGTCTGGGTTCTGACATGGGCTTTGCGTAAGGCCCTTCACACAGCCATCGCGCACACTCGGTCGCAGTAGCACATGTTCCTTGAGATTTTAGTTCTGCGGGCAGCCAGCTTCCAAACGGGGCAGATGGCAGGCACAGGGGGACTGACTTGTGGAAACAGATGGCCATTAAGGACATGGTGGCTTTTCCAGAAGGATACACAGAGGTCTGGTGAATTGTTATAGTGAGTTTGAGTGTCTTTCCCCTCTGTTCTCACTCCCTTCTGTGTTGTTATGGATTGAATTGTGTCCCTCTAAAATTCATATGTTGAGGTCACAACTCCCAGTAACTCAAAATGTAACTTTACTTGGAAATAAAGTAATTTCAGATGTTATTAGTTAAGTTCAGATGAGGTTATGCTGGAGTAGGCTGGGCCTGAACCCAATATGACAGGTGTCATTATAAAAAGTAGAAATGTGCACGGGGAGAAAATGTGAAGGTGAAGACAAGATAGGAGTGATGCTTCTACAAGCGACAGAACACTGAAAATCGCTGGCAGACCACCAGAGGAAACGCGTGGAATAGGTTCTCCCCCACAGCCCGTCCTGCAGACACCTTGATCTTGGACTTGTAGCTTCCCAAACTATGACACAATAATTTCTGTTGTTTTAACTATCCAGTTTGTGGTGCTTTGTTATAGTAGCCCAAGCAGACAAGTATATGATTATCTGTGTTTCTTGCCTGTTTCTTCTAGTTCACTGCATTCATTGAGGTCAGGGACTATGTCCCGGTCATTTCCAAATCCTCGTTATGTAGAACATTCCTAGCGTACTTACCGGGCCTTCCTGAAATATTTACTAAATAAAACAAGTAGATAGGTTGATTTCTACCAGTAAACATTTGGTTATCTCTCACTAGGAAAGCATATTATTCTCACTCAAGTTTAGTAATCTTGACCCTGAGTTAGGTTCAGGGTGGCTTCCCTTGCGTCTTAGTCTGTTTGGGCTGCTGTAACAAAACATCCTAGGCTGGATGGCTTATAAACAACAGAGTTTACTTCTCACAGTTTCTTGGGTCTGAGAAGTCCAAGATCAAGGCGCCCGCAGTTTCCATGCCTGGTGAGGGCCGGCTTCCTGGTTCATGGACAGTGGAAGCAGGGAAGGATCTCTTCGGGCCTCTTTTATAAGGGCACTGAAACCATGTATGAGAATTCCACCTAATCACTTCCCAAAGCCCCATTTATAAATACCCTCACATTGGGGATTGGATTGAAACATGAATTTTAGGGAGACGCAAACCTTCAAACTAGAGTGCCTTGATTTTTCATCTCCCCAGACCCTGCCAATGCTCCTCATTCAGGTATTTCTGTATTTAATAAGATAAACATGATAGTTTTCATAGTATCTGCAGGTAAGTGAAATTTTTATACTGTACCACTGTTCTAGGAGAGCCTTTGTTTAAAAAAAAAATGTATGTAGGTAGTATCAAGCATTTGATTAAGATTTTCTTGAGGGGGAAATGCAATTTTATATTGACATGCAAATAAAGTGCAGGGTTAATTTTAATGTGAAGCTACCTACTCATTGCAGAGGTATGTCTTGAGTAAATGAAGAATATAAGTGGACAATTTATAACATAAGTCCATTTATAAGTGGACAAGTGATAGCTTATCCAAAACACATTGCCATGGATGCAGACATCTATCTTCTAGATTGTGGAAGCTAGCTATATAAAATTGTGGTGATTTGTGAGTTAACTGGGATATTTTTAAACTATAAGTGAAAATGTGGGTTCTTAAAAGTAAATGAGAAAACTTTTTTCCATAAATGCAAGCAACAAAAATATGCCAATTGGCTATATCTGGAAACCTCAGCTTCTATTTTCTTGAGTTTTAACCTTGTACCAAGAGGTGAGAGGCAGAGGGGAAGGAGGCAGACTGGCCACTCAGAAGGGGATGAAGTGACACAGAGGACACGGGAAAGGGGAGGATTCTGGGTCACAGGTGGAATGGGTGTACCCTGTAATATTTCTATGAGCCCCCAAGTTAGAAGTCATTTCAGAAAGCCTGGAGATCAACTAAAGTATTCTTTTACCATGATAACTTGGAAACATTTTAAGCTTCATTTCTCTTGTGTGTTCCATTTTCTGTGGTTTCTTGTGGTTTGTTTGGTTGTGTTTCTGCTATGAGAAGGAAACAAGGAACAAATACTTCCATGAAATTCCTGGTCCAGTTAAATATATGACAGACAGCATGGTTTTACATAAGACTTTCTCTGAAAACTCATTTGCTTGAATTACCATTGTTTTAACTTGAGTTATATGTTTTGCTCAAAAGTTTAGACCTGTCGAAATGGCTGCACAAAAGCTTTGATGCTGGATTGCATCTCTCAACTGGCAGTTAAGTAAACAGTACTTCTGGAATATAGCAGGGATCATACCCTATGTGACCAGAGGTGACTCTGCAGGCTTTACCGCGTTTGTTTACTGCATAAGCATCTGTAACAGAGCATGAATTAGAGGCGCTAGACTCAAATCTGTTTAAAAAACATTTCAGATTTAATCTAAAACTGGTAAGAGAAAATTTTTCTTTAATGTTTCTTGCTACGTAGCATTTAAGAAAAATTATTCAATTTTAAGACAGTATCTTGAGAAACCTAAAACTAAATGAAAAGATTTGATAGGAAAATATCTTCTGACCATGGCAGTCAAATGTTTGTGGTGTCTATTTGATGGTGCAATAAGTGAAATAGAATGCCTTACTTTTCCTTTTCCCTGATCTAACCTCTGTTTCTAGGAATAAAAAACAGAAGGGCAGTTTGCAGCTCAGAGAATTCTCACTTAACAACTTCAGCTGGGATGAGGCCCAGAATCTGGCTCTGGTGTATAAAATTACACTTTTAGCTGTATGTGAGGATATTAACACTTGCCTTTGCCAGTTTCTAACTGACACATATATGTGGGATGCACATAGGTATTTAACTTTGTAAGATATTTATTGTTTTGAAATGTTATTCAAAATGCCTTTTAAACCTCTGGCCTGTAGGTGTATTAGTGTGGGATAATGATTCCATGTACTTGACTCCATACTCCTGTGGCTCATTTGTTTGTTTGTTTATTATCAAGGCATAGCAGACATACTGAGAAGTACACAGATCTTATATGAGTAGCTCGATCAGTTTTCTCAAAGGGAACACATCCGTATAACCACCACCCACATCTGCATACCAAATATTGCCAGTACTTCAGAAGCTGCCCTGTCCCCTGCATGTCGTTACCCCCTCAAAGGTAACCATTGTTCTGACTTCTGTCACTATGGATTAGTGCTTCCCATTCTTGAGTTCTACAGAAATTTCGTAGAAACTCCTACAGACTTCTATAGGAATCATGCAGCATGCACAGTTTTTTCTCTAGCTTCTCTTACTTAGCGTCTGTGATGTTCATCCATGTGGCTGCATGGAGCAGTCATCTGTTGCTTTTTGTTGCTATAGAGTGTTCCATTTTGTGTATTTTAAAATTTACTTTCCATTCTATTGCCAATGCACCTTGGAGTTGTAGTTTTTAGCTATCAGTAATAATACTTCTATGAACACGCTTATATGTTTTTGGTGCCCATGTATACGCATTTCTACCTAAGAGAGAATTGCTGTGTTATAGGGTACACATATGTTCAGCTTCGTAGACACTGACAAGAGGTTTTCCAAAGCGGCTTTAACAATTGACAGTAACTCTTAAATGAGTTACGTTTATCTTAGATCCTAACCAGTGCTTTGTGGTGTCAATGGTGTTTTTCTGATTTATTTTATTTTTTTTAAATTTCAGCTATTCTGGTGGGTATGCAATAGTATTTCATAGTGGTTTTAATGTGGATTTCTCTGATCACTAATATTGTTAAACATTTTTATTTGTTTATTGGCCATTTGGATGTTGGTCTTTTTAATGAAGTGCATGTTAAAGCCCCTTGTCATTTTTAAAATTTGGGTGGTATTTGTTTTACTGTCTGGCTTGTAGAAGGCTATTTTTAAAAAAAATATATGAGGTTTTTTTCAGTTATATACCTTAAAAATATATTTTCTTTCTTAATGGTTTATTTTCCCTCTTTATGGTATCTTTTGACCAATTAGAGTTCTTACTTTCAATGAAGCCAAACTTATTCTTCCATTCCATTACCGTGCTGTTGGGTTTCTTTGTCCTTTGAAGAAATATTTACCTGATCCAAGATTGTGAAGATATTCTCCTCTGCTGTCTTCTGGAAGGTTTGTCATTTTGCCTTTCACGTTGATCTAGGAATGATTTTCGTGTATAGTGTGAGGCAGAAGTCAAGGGTCACTTTTTCTCATGTGGTATACATTCTTTCTCCTATGGCAGCTTTGCTGTAAGTCAGGTGACCATTTATATGTGGGTATGTCTGGACTCTGCACTGCTCCACTGGTCTATTTACCTGTCCTTGCACCAGTACCACACCCTTTTAATTACTATTAATATAACTATAAGTTTAATCTTCATATCTAGTAGTGTAAGTCCTCTAACTTTGTTCTTCAAGATTGTTTTTTTTTTCTATTCATGGCCTTTTGCATTTCCATTTAATTTTAGAATCAGCTTGCCAAATTTCACATAAAAAATTTTAGGTTATTAATTGGGATAACCATGAATCTCTGATCAATCTAGAGAGAATTGACATTTTCAATATGGAAACTGCCAGGAGCATAGCATGTGCCTCCATTTCTTTAGGTCTTCTTTAATCTTCCCTCAGTAAAGTTGTGTGTTTTTCTTTGTGGAGGTCTTGCACATCTTTCACTAGCTTTGTTCCTAATTATGTGCCCTCTTTTTAGTAGAGAGTTGCTTCTAGTTTGTATGGAAGCAAAGTCTTCCTTTAGAGTCACACCCTTCAACAAAATATTGCAGAGAAACTATTTTGAAACTGAAGAGAGGAAGTGCCCTTGTACCCTGAGGAGGAGGTGTAGGGTTTTTTTGGTTGTTGGTTTGAGGTAGGTGAGATGCAGTATGTCTTGTCCAGATGGAATCTTTGGAATATCCTTAAAAGCAGCAGATGTGTGTGGGAAGAATGACAGAGTATATTGAGAAGCAGACTTACTTAATGCCTTGGGTAATTGCATAGTTGAATGAAGAAACCAAGACATATTTTAAGTATCTGAAGTACATTTGTTGATGCAAAACAAATGACCATTCTAAACATAGATTATATCCTGGATTTACCTTCTTTAATCTTTGATTTACCATCCCCAATCCATAGAGATTGAACGTATTAAAACGAATTACTAAAAAATTGTCAAGGTGACTGAGTAAGGGTTTTTTTTTTTTTTTAGATTTACCATCAAGTACAATTTCCCATTAAATTAAGAAAATCTTCAAAATTTAATAATTCATGCATGAGTCAGTGAGAGCATACTGTGTAAGAGTTGAAGTCTCTTGGAATTCCTTCTGGTTACTACTCTATTTTTCTTCCCTTTCCCAATAACGCTTTGGGAAAGAATATTTCTTACTCGCTAACGCCAGTATCTCCTTTTGATTCACTTCTCACACTGTTTCCTGACTCCTAACATCCACTGAAACTGTCCTCATCCTTAAGACACAAAGACCTCATAGTTGCCAGATTCAGTGAAAAGTATTTACGTCTCCAAGTTCTTTTTGACATTTGAGGTTACTGAAATATACTACTCCTCCATGAAACTCTTCTTTCATGCCTTCCTTGGCATTTATTCTCCTCTCCTGGTCGCCTTCCTACTACTTCTCTGACTCTTCGTCAGGCTGTTTTTCAGGCTCTCTTCATTCCGTAAATGTTGGCATTGCCCGTGGCCTGCTTCAGACCCGTTGTTTTCTCATTGTGAATTCTCATTCTGGTAGAACTCGTTTGTGCCCGTGCCTTCACTGACAGTCAGTCTTCTGATGTTTTTGAAGGTTAGCATTGAAATATCCTGCACTACGAACACATGTGTTCAACCACCGTTGGTCCTCCCCATTTACGTACATACCCCAAAGACACTTTAAACTTGACATGTCGCAAAAAGGCAACATCTTAACGTGCTCTGCACACCTCAGCGAATGGCACCTTTTCATTGGACCTGAAACCTGGAAGTGGTTATTGACTCTTCTTTCTCATCTCTCCATGTCCAGTGACAACACCCTGGTGAGTCTTCCTCCTTCATATCTTTCCTGTCTCTTCCTGTCCAGGTCCTCTTCTCTATATTTACTGCCTTTTTTTTTCCTGTTCGCACATAACCTCACACCTGGCTCAACACCTAGTTAAACAGCCTCCTGACTGGACTGTCTGCCTTCAGTATTGTCATCCTCCAATCCAATATCTGCTCTCAGGATCTCTCTAAAATATGCTGTTCCTCTATTTTAAATTCTACCACTGCAGTTCTTTCTTTCCCTCTGTGCCTTCTCCTCATAAATGTTCTGCCTCTGCCCAGAATAGTCACAGCCCTGTCCCTCACCCTTCTTCTGTGGATGCCCTCCTACTCTCCAGAACTCAACTTGGTTATGATATGCTCTACAGGAAACCTCTTTGCATTGCCCCGCCCACGCCAGTCCGGATTGCATCATATTGTGTTATATGTGTTTCTTTATCCCACTCTGAACTTCTTTGAAGGCGAGGACCATGTCTTTTGTGCTTGCATCCTCCCTTTGCAGGTGCTTTTAGAAATGGGCACCGTGTTAAGCTCTGGGCATGCAAAGATGAACAAGACATCGTCTCTGTCCGTGAGGCTCTCACAGTGCGGAAGTGGAACAAAAACGTCAACAGGTAGTTACTGTGTGATTTCACGAGTGCCACATGATGGGCATTTTTAAAACATGGCAGAAGGAGCACCCAATTCTGGGTCTGAGCAAGTTCTGCTTCATGTATATAAGGATCCTTAGAGAACGATGGATGGAGAAATAATCCTTGGAGTGAAGATATCTCCAGGAAAACTCCTGGCAACCCCGCAACCAGTTCTACTAGTTGATCTCCAGAGATTGTTCACTCAGATCTCCAGATATAGAGAACTGCATGGGAACTAAAAAATTAGTGAATAGGACATGAACATGTAAATAACCATCTTGTGGTTGGGTGGGAGAGATATAAGCAGTAAACCATCATTTTAGAGTGTTTAGTAGAGACTTGAAAGAATCAGCTTCGTATTTTCTACTCTCAGAAGCTGCCTGACAACGTCCTAACCCTGATTGAGATTGAAATCCATCCTGATATTGCCTGAAAATGTTTGCCTTTATGGTGAACAAGAAGAACCTAAAGCCTTGCAAAGTTCAATCTAGTTCTTTTTCAGATACAATGTTAAAACATTATTTTAGATTTTATTTTTCCTCCAAAGCTGATTCAATAAGTATGTCCCTTATGCTGTGAAATATCCTGGAACGCCTTTTCATATGGTAGGTTTTTCTTAGGACAGAAAAATACTGTAACTATTTTCTTAACCTAATCTGATTACAAACAATTCCAAACTTAACAACTAACCCAAATGCATAGGTAATTGCTTCAACCATTTCACGGCCCCGAATAGCTGGAAAGTTAGTAGAAAAGTATATTTTCAAGCTGAACTTTCAAAACACACATCCATTTTTCCAAAATCTTATAGGGGTAAATTATTTAATACTTGGTTTTGCTTTGTTTTGGTTTTGATTTTCTCCTGAAAAACACCATGACTTTTTAAAACAATGCTAGATAGTTCCTAAGGGAAAATGTTGCAAGAATTTTTCACATAATGAGTTTATTGTCTTAGCTTGCTGTTTTATTTACATGTTTTCAACAAGTTCTCAGTGTGAAGAATGTCTCTGATTGCACTCTAAAACAGATGGGGGAAAAATGCACCAAGGTGGAAGTGGTGGCAGGGAAAGAAAGAGAATATGAGCAATATGAGGCCAGCACTATTTTTATTAACAATTTGAATAAAATGTTCAGGTTGTAAGTGTGTATTTTTTCCCCTTGAAAATGTCAGTTGAACTAAAATAAAATGTTCAAGGGATGTTAGCTTACAGGTACTTGAACAATAGAATGTAGTAACATGGCGTATCTTATACCATTATAATATCATGATCATCAATTATTTGTAGTATTCTGGCTAAACACTTTTTTTAGACCATTATTTCTTCTTTGAGATCCTGCTATATGTAATATGCTTTTCTGTGCCTCCACTTTTTCATTTTTGAAAAGGGGCTATTGAAGTCCCTGATCAATGAGACGGGTTAGGAACAGACCCAGCACAGTGCCTGGCACGCAGTCAGCATTCAGGGAGGGTTTGTTGTTGCAGTTACTTTTTACATTTTATTATATGTCATAAGCATTTTCTCAGGTTGTTAACCATTATCTAAAATATGATATCTTATGGAAATATAACATTTCACACTTCCCTCAAGCGTAATAAATAATGTCATTTGGTCAGTTCAGCAATTTCCAGATTTTTAATAGTATAAACCCCACTGAACTGAACCTTCTTGTGCAGAAGTCTTTGTGACCAAGTAAGATACGCTTCTAGAATAGAATTATTGGGTCAAAATGTTTAAAATAAATATTTTAAAGACTTGATTAATGTCTGAATCCCATCCCTGAAATACTGTACCCATTTGAAAGTATCCCTTTCTATTATGATATTTAAATAAGAACTAAGTAAATGTGAAAGAATGTGGAAAAACACGATGGGAGGCTGGAAGTTTCAAAGACAGAATATTCGTATGTATTTATATCATGGTATTTCTTTATGCCAGGGGAGACAAAACAAATATGTTTGATATCTGTAATTTCTCATGTTTGAAAGAAGCCTTTTGTGTGATGTTAAGACATCTGATTCCTATACCGATACAGGAATATACAGAAGCTTGAGGAAGCCACTTTACCTCTCATAGTTACAGACTCACAATTGGTAAAATACTATGCCATACCTATATTATAGGCCTTTTTTGGAAGTTAAATAGATTGTGTATGAAAAGCACCAAACAAAGGTCTTGGCACCTAGTATGCACCTGTAGTAGATCAAAGCGTTATTGACCATGGGCATAATTTTTGCTGCAGAGCCGGCCTTCAGCCTTCTGCAGTTTATTTCATCTGTAGATTCGTAAAGTAGTAGAGTTCCCATCAGGTGTACTGGCTGCTCCATGAATGAGCAGAGAGCAGAATTCCATGATGACGTTCAGCTTTACTGTCAACAGTGGTCCTGTTTAGGGTTAATGTGATATGATTTTATGCCTTGATTTAGGCTACATTCAGCCCCTACTTTGTTCCAGGCACTGAACCAAGAATTGGTGATACAGGAATGAATAAAATGTAATCTTTGTCCTTGATGGGCTCACAATCTAGACAGGAAGTGGTTACCATCTATTCTGGGTGAAATTTTTTTCTCTTTGTGTTTTGTGAACATTCCTTTCTGCTGTTTGTGTTCGACATGAACTGGTAGGTATTGGGGGTGAAAGTGAGTAATGATAAAGCCAGGCCTAGCCCCTAAGATGGTAAGAATGTGGTATGAAGTTAATTGCCATGGTAGAAAGAGAATGGGCTTTGGGTCAGATTCACCTTGGTCAACATTCAGACTTTGAAACATACTTGTGGAATGACTTTGAGCGAGGCGGTCCCCAGTGTTCTAGGCAAGAAAATCAAAAGAGTTAAAAATGCAATTATTCATTCATCCATTTGGCAAATATTTATTGAATGCCTGGGATTCAACAGAAAATAAAATATACAAAAATCCCTGCCCTCATAGAGTCTAGATTCTAGTAGTGATGAGGATATAAAAACTGCTCTTGTGAAATTAAAAAAAGGCAGTGGAAAGGAGCTAGAGCGTGTCGGTGAGGAGAGATTGCAGTTTTACGGAGAGTGGCAGGGAAGGCCTCACTGCAAACTGATGTTTGAATGAAGAGCTGAAGGAAGTGAGAGAGTGATTCAAGGAAACACCCCCAACCCCAGGAGATCAACGGACAGGAACTGAATGTGTTTGTGTTGGAGAAGGGGTGTGGCAGGAGACAGAGAAGGGCCTGTGGGACCTGTTGCTAAGGACGCTGGCTTTTACTGATCATAAGCTAGGGAGGCTTTGAAGGAGTGTGAGCAGAGTTATGGGAGGCTATGCGAACGTTCCAGGGAGCTAGCAGTAGATGCGGTGCAAAGGGTCAGATCTGGAGATGACTTTTTTCTTCTATTGATACACCATATTTTACATATTTATGGGTGTATTCATCAGTTATGTGTTGCTGTAAAGGAAATACCTGAGGCTGGGTAATTTATAAAGAAAAGAGGTTTATTTGGCTCAGGGTTCTGAAGACTGTACAAGAAGCATGGCGCCGGCATCTGCTTCTGGTGAGGGCTTCAGGGCGCTTCCAATCAAGGTGAAAGGGGGAGGAGAACAGGCGTGTCACATGGCAAGGAAAGGAGCAAGAGAGAGAAGGGGGGGGTTCCAGGCTCTTTTAAACAACCAGCTCTTGTGTGAACTAATAGAGTGGGAACTCACTCATTGCCCCGGGGAGGGCACCAAGCCATTCCTGAGGGATCCTCTCCCATGACATAAATACCTCCCACTCAGCCCTACCTCCGACATTGGAGATCAAATTTCAACATGAGATTTGGAGGGGACAAACACCCAAACTATATCAATGGGGTACATACGAGTGTTTCTTAAATGCGTTGAATGTGTAATGATCAAGTCAGAGTATTTGGGGTACCATCACCTTGATTATCATTTTTATGTGTTAGTATCATTTCAAGTCCTCTCTTCTAGTTACTTTGAGATACACATAATATTGTTGCTAAATATAGTCACCCTACTCTGCCATCAGACATTAGAACTTATTATTCTAACTGTATGTGTGTACCCATTAAATAATCTTTCCTCATCCTCCCCTCCACCCATATACCCTTCCCAGTCTCTAGTATCTATCAATCTATTCTCTTTGCCCAAGAGATCATTTTTTAGCTCCCTCATATGAGTGAGAACACGAAGTATTTGCCTTTCTGTGCCTGGCTTATGCCACGTAACATAATGACCTCCAGTTCCATATTGCTGCAAGTGACATGATTTCATTCTTTTTTTAATGGCCGAATAGTATTCTGTTGTGTATATGCACCACACTTTCTTTACCCATTCATCTGTTGATGGACACTTAGCTTGATTCCATATCTTTGCTGTTGTGAATAGTGTTGCTATAAACATGCAAGTGCAGGTATCCCTTTGATATACAGGTTTCTTTTCTGGAGATTATTGTTTAGGGTAGAGCCAACAGGATCTGCTGATGAATGGCATTAGCAGGGTTTGGGGCTGTGTCACTGTAAAACCCAAGGTGCCTTCAGTTGAGATGAGGATGACTGTGGGAGGAGCAGATTTGTAGGGGAGCACGGGGAGTTCAGTTTTGGATTTGTTAGGTTTGAGATGCCGGTTTGACATTCAAACACAGACCTCGAGTAAGTAGTTGGAGTTCAAGGTTAAAGATGTAAATGTGGGTATCGTTATCCAAAGTATCCAAAGTCAGGAGACAGAATTTGGTATCCAGAGTCAGGAGACAGGATCAGATCTCAAAGGTGATGATTGCAGCTAGAAAAGAGATGAGGTCCAATGACTGAGCCCTGTGGTAAACTACCATATAGATGATGCTTATAACTATTATGGATTTTTGGGAAAATGTGGTATATCATGACTTTTGGTGGAAAATTTGACTGGGGTACATTTCAGATATAGCCTTTACCCTGTTCACTATGGCCACTGCCAAAATCATCGTATCTTTTTGCTAAATACTGTCTTTATGACCTGAAAGATTTAAAATATTTTCCTATCAGGGATTGATTTGGGCACAAAATAATTTGGGTTCCACTGGAGCAGGTTATATGCAGCTCTGCTTCACAGCAGTATTTAAGCAGACATGGTGAATCTTGGCCTTTGAGATTACTACATACAAACTCATTGATAAAGCAAAGCACAAAAGGAATGTAGGTCCACAGGGATTGAAATATTACTAAAATGAACATGTAAATTATGCACAGATTTTTAACATTATGATAAAAATGATACGTATGGATTGGACTTAAGATGTAGGCCAGTATTTCTCAGTTTCAGAAAGATGTGTTTCAGAAAATAGTTTGATCAGCCATTCTATCAGCAATCACTTATGTGTAGAGAGCTTTTCCATTGTATTCAGTCAACAGAAATTAGTTTAGTAGCATAACCCAAAGACTTTTCATTTATGTTGCCTTATGATTGATAGTGTTTATAAGTAAATAAATCAGAAGATCCTATTAAGAGTTTTATAACAAAGAGGGCCTTGAATGACCTAAATTAAAGAATTCCTATACAGTGCCAAACAACTCCTTTACAGAGCTTCTGAAGAATGTCCCAGAGAAAGAATTTTCATAGTACATAGTGTCTTTATCACTTACTAACAAATTTCACAGATGTCTGGGAGCAATTTGATTACCTGGGGAACCTAGATTTTGGCCCATATATGTTCAGTTTAACTATCAAACACATCATAATCCTTGCAATGCATCTCTTTAAATTAGAGATTTCTAATGGCTAAGCAATTCAAAAGTATAATACTTTTCAAAGTAGGCCACCCTTTCAAGAGATATCCATCTATGGGGTAATACTTGGATAAGTGGAATAAAATCCACTTCTGAGTTGTGTATAACAAATACTAGTCCAAGAGTGCACAGGCAGCTTGCACTGATTGTAATAGATGCATACTTTGGAAGGGAATGGTGCCGAAGTACTAGGGCTTTCTGTACACCAGAGACAAGGTGGTCTTTACAAAACTGCAGAACCTTCACTGGAGACAGAGAGAACAGTTATGTGTTTGCAGCAGCTCTTCCTGGATAAAGGATCTTGGACAGAAGCATTGGCCCTGTCTGTAACCCCTATTCAGTGCACAGCATAACAAAAAATAATGCCAGTAAAATGAAAGACTTTCCTAAATCTATGTTTGAGGAGATTTCATTCAGGATATTTTGAACACAAAAGAACAGTTAGGCTTTGTATATCTACTGAAACATTCTGTCCTGGATGCAGCATCAATAATGGTTTTTTCTTTTTTTAATAACAGAGGTAGATATTGTATGTGCCACATGTAAGCTTCTTCATAGACTATCTGTAAATTTGGCAGAATTTGAAGAACACCTTTAGATAATATTTTCAATTCAGCTCTAGCATACAATGTCAGTTATGATAGAAAAGATGGGTAGAGTTACTCTTATTTGCCCACTATAGTCTCAGCGACGTGATTTCTGTCAGGGTTTACCAGTTTGAAATGTCAGCCTTCAGCTGCTATTTTCTGATAAAGTTGAACATATCATGTAATATGTAGATAGATATATATCATGTGTGTATATATATATATATACATATATATATATATTTCAAAGCCTCTGAGTACATTACAACTTTCCAGTACATAAAGCTGTTCTCCCAAAGACCATTTATGTTCCTTTCCTTTCTTTACTTTTGTCTCTCCCTTCATTCCTCCCTTTCTTCCTTCTATCTTTCCTTCTTTCTTTACCTATAGGCACAATTGCCATAAATATATCACTGTTAGCTATCTGGAGAAGCTACTAAAACCATTTGCCAGCAATAAACATATGAAAAATGCTCAATGTCACTAATCATCAGGGAAATGAAAATTAAAACCACAATGAAATATCACCAAGTCATCATGGCTTTTGTTAAAAAGTCCAAAAATAATAGATGCTGGCATGGATGCAGAGAGAAAGGAATGCTTATATGCTGTTGGTGGGACTGCAAGTTAGTACAATGTCTATGAAAAACAGTATGGAGATTCCTCAAAGAACTAAAAATCAACCTACCATTTGATCCAGCAATCCCATTACTGGGTATCTCTATCCAAAGGAAAAGAAGTCATTTTATCAAAAAGATACCCACACTTGAATGTTTATTGCAGCACAATTCACAATTGCAAAGATGTGGAATTAACCCAAATGCCCATTGATTCATGAGTAGATTAACAAAATGGGATATATATATATATGTGTGTGTGTGTGTGTATACACACACACACACACTCACCATGGAGTACTACTCAGCCATGAAGAAGGATGACTTGATGACTTTTGCAACAATTTGGATGGAGCTAGAGACCACTATCCTAGGTGAAGTATCTAAAGAATGGAAAAACAAACACCACGTGTACTTGTTATTAAATTGGAACTAACTGATGAGCACAAAGGTGCATAGAGGGAAGTAAAACTCATTGGAAATCAAGCAGGGGGCAGGGAGAAGGAGGGGATGGGTGATGGGCACACTTTTAACCCTGACTCAAGCATTACAAAAATGACCCATGTGCCAAAAATATTTGCACCCCCTCTAATACTTTGAAAAAAAATAAAAATAAAAAAATAAAACCATTTGCCGGGAACAATTCCAGTGTGTGTCTGGTTAGCAACCAGGGCTCTCTGGCAACTGGTAGAAAGGTCCACTTACTCAAGTCCTGACCACTCATAAACCATAGTATTTGATTTTTTTTACTGGAGAAATCTGTGTTAATCATTTCAAATAATGTTATTGTTAATGATTCTGATCTTTTAAAGACTTTTTAGGAATATCTTCTTTGGAATCACTTAGATATTTATAAACATCTTTTTACAAAATTTAGTATGCTATATTAACTTTTTCATCAACTTGTTTTTCCTAGCTATCTTTAAAATTTAATATAAATTTCACTATGCATTCTGATTTCTAACAAATAGCAGATAATTTTTTATTTGTTATTTTGGTGGAAATTATTGCTGGTTTTCAAAATTAATGTACTTTATAAAGCAACATAAATTATATATTTTCTGCATTCTGAGTTCTTATAACTCTTAATGTTATTTTTTCCTGAATTTACACTTTTAAATTTTATTTGACTTTTTGATGAGTGGGTATTGAATTAGTTTCTCTTAGGAGAATTTTCCAGATGAATATTGCTTTCAGAAGTAGAAATGTATGTTTTTATTACTACCTGTTGGAACTTCTCTAGAGGATTTTGGATGTGTCTTCTTTTTCTATCCACAACAAAAATGATGAGACCAGCTCTATCCTTTTGTGGGATATATTCATCAAAAAATTTTTTTAGTACTCTGTCCATGTACAATTTTAACTATTGATTCTATATTTGAAGAGATTTCATTTAGGATATTTTGAAGTCACAAAAGAGAAGTTGGGCTTTGCATATCTACTGAAACATTCTGTCCTGGACTCGGTATCAATAATGGATTTTTATTAGCATTTAAACATGCACCTTGTATGTTTATGAGAATAGAAATGTGGCAAAATCAGAAGGAGATCTGTTACTTTAATGTAAATGAACAGAAATATGCCATTGTTTATATTTCTGTTGATGCAAGATACTCAGTTACTAGTCATTGATTTGTAAGCATACATTTTATAATTATGTACTTATTTGATAGATTTATAAAAACTATGTTTTTAGAACCTATATTTCTTTGTATTTTGATTCAAATTTCTCTTAACTTTATTTTGTCCCATAATTTAAAATAACATAATTGATACATGAGATTCATTCTTCATAGTTGTTTTTTCTCCTCAACTCTGCTGACTTTTATCTCATCCACCTGGGACCTTACTGCCATGGCCACCCCTAGATCTCCTTGTCATTGAGGACGATTGGCCTCTAGCTCCCTTTGGGACCACAGCCTCCCATCCTTCAGTTGGTTCCCTCCCACTGCACCTGTGACCTGCCCCAGCCCTCTGTTCTCTCCCCGTCCCGACTTCCTGTTTCCCTCTAACCATTCTAAGCCCCATGATCTATCCCTAATTATCATCTCTTGACCCCCTCACTGCCCCAGTGTCTTGCTGGGCTTGCCTTGCAGACCCTGGACCCGCTAGTTTCCATTTGCATTCCCCATAACAAAGGCACTGCGCGCTATTGGAAAAACAATAACGTAACAGTGCAGGTCAGTGGAAATACAGCTCTGTGGTCTCCTTCTTCAGGGGGCCTCAGCATTTCATGGCCGTCCTTCTATCAGTTCCACGTCCGGTCCCCTCCCACTCCACTCAGCTGTCTTCACCACTGTTATTACTTCTGTAATTGGTAAATGTGTATTAACACCACATCCCAGATGGTTGCTGAGCTCTAGGGATATGATATTGAACTAAAAGGAAAACCTACCCTCATGTACCTGCATAAGGGCCAGACACTTATAAACTGGCAGCCCAAATGATGATTTCATTACCCTTGAATCAAGTGATAAAAACAAAAGGTGGCCCGAGACTGTGTGTTGGACTAGGTAAGTCGGGACTCTAACGTGGCTATGCGTAGGGTTTTATTATCATTGCCTTGCTTTTCATTATGGTTTACCATCTGTGGATTCCTGGGTTAATATTATAGGTTTTTTCATTTCTTTTAGAACTTTATTTTAAATAAATGTTATCATACTTTCTCAGTCTTTTGCAGCTTGCTTCTATTGTTCAACATCATGCTTGTGCAGTTCATTCATGTTGATTCTTGTTACTTGAGGCAATTTATTTTCACTACTATATTATTCTTTTAATACCTCTACTTATCTGTGGTTGAGAATGTGCACATTTGGGTTGTTTTCTGCTTTTTTTCATTGCAAACAATTCTGATATGAACAAGAAAGATGTGGTAAAGATTGGTTAATTTTCAATATCCAGATAAAATTTAGTTTTGGGCATTCACTTCAGCCTTCTCTATCTAACACAATTATCACATATTATTAATCGTAACAAATCAGACCACTTTGAATGTCCTGCCATATTTAAAATATTAGGATAATGTCTTCATAGGTTTTTCTAATCTACAGTTGGAAGAGGGTAGAAAATAATTAAATGGCCAAAAGTTAGCGGATAGGATTCAGACTGCCAGTCTGAATAATTAAATAAAATGTCCATCAACGATTCTTCTGCATTACGTAAGAATAACTGAAATAGTTTCAACAGTGCTACTAAAAATCAGTGCAGTCCTGGTGAATTGGATGAGATCACATGTATCGTCTGTCAGCAACAAATCACCCTTCAACACCGTAGTAGACTGGACTGGCCTTTGGGAGCATTTCTCCTTCACGGTGAGGCCGATGCCGAGCTTTCTCAGTCGAAGGTGCCGAAGGGACACTGCAAGAGAAAGGGGCTTCTCTTACGGGCTCCAGTTGCTGCCCGCTGATCAGTGGTGAAGGTGTGAGGACATCCAGTGTTGCTCTGCGGCAGCCACAGGCAGGGACACATGCAGTTCCTCAGTGACGTCACAGCCCCACTCTGATCTAGTCACCTCTCTGCAGCCCTCCCAACAAGCACACCACATGCTCCAGGTCTCCAGCCCATGGTTGTCCCTGAGCTCATCCAGGCATGTGCTCATCAGCAGTGGCTCAGTTGCACCTGGGACAGCTGCTTCCTGCTTGTCCTGTGGCTGTGGACCAGAGCTTGCCCAGGTGACCCAGAGAACTTCTCTGCCATCCAGCACGCTGTGTTGCATCTTCTCCAGTGGGGTCTGAAGCCCATACTTGGGGAGGGAGGCCTCTTCCAAGCTTTGCTTTTCTTGGGTATCTCCCCGAGCTTCAGGGTACCCTATAGAGTTCCCTTTACATCTTATTTAGGTTTCAAATTGATCTAGCTCTTTCACTGATGATTGTTTTTGACACTTAAGTCATCTTCTGTGGAGGTAAATTGTCACCATGAGTAAAAATCTAGTGGGATAAAATGCATTTTACAATGTTAGAAAATTTAATGCATTTTAGAACAGATTTGCATTATTAAAGATACAATATCTCTTTCTCTCAATAATTACTCATCACTATTATTGTGCTTAAATCTAGACCTCAGAAATTTAGCAAGTATAGATGTTAGGCACTTCTAAGCATACTCACATTTGCAGTGTAGTTCACAATCATTTAATAGTCTGCATTTCTGCAGTAGTAATTTGCTAAGTGCTTTGTACATAGTGATCAATATTTGTTAAATAAATCAATGGCATGTTTAATTCAAAAAGAGTTCATGTTAATATTAATAGTTTAAAACGCTTTAAGCTTATAAAATTTCTGAGTGGCTCATAGTCGCCGTGTAGGTCCCACCCATGGAGCCGAGGAGGCATAGTCAGCACACGGGCGATACAAAATAGAATTTTCCATTACTATTTGCAGATTAGAATGGAGACTCTGGAAAGGTCCCTGCTGTGCTCTCATCAGGCCGTCCATGGAATATAACATGATTGTACCCATTACTTTGTGAAGTATATCCAGTGCCTTCTTTGGATCACTGTTCTCCTTGCTACTTACACACTGAGTAGTGCTGATATAGTGCTACTTATATCAGCAATTATGTGATATTGGAACGAGTTATGTTGACCAGCTTTCCTCCCCAAAGCGGCTATCTAAGTACATTATTTCTGATGGAAAAGCTTGTTTTTCTTTCTTTCTGTCTGAATGGATTGCTTGCCAGTGGTGACTTATGGCTTATTTCATTGATTTTCAGTAATGAGAGGGAGCAGTATGAGGTAAATGCCTGTGCACAGGGACAGGGATTCTAAATCACATTCTGCAGACCATGCTCTTGATGATGCAGTTAGTCTATCTCCTCGAAAATGTTTGTGGTGAACGTTCCTTGAAAAAGCTTGGGCTTAAAGCACATAACTTACATGACAGATTTAGAAAAAAGTTGCGTCCATTGGAGTGAGAGGTTCATTTTGGCTGGCCAGGCTCATTCCCTCCAAGGGTAGTAGAGGGTAATCCACTAGGCGGTGTGTCTGATGGGCACAGTCTCAGTGGGTGAGTGAGGCAGAGAGAGTCTGCAGTCCTTTTCAGTGCATTGATTTCTCTACAGAGTAGCATTCAAACATGTCACTGATCACCAACGTCAAGTAACTGATGATGGACTCCCCTGGCTGTAGAATTGCTGCAGGATGTTCGGATGTTCAGGCAAGGAAGGTGCTGGAAACAAAGGCAAAGGAAATCCTTGTAGAGTTCACTCATTTGATTTCATACTGAGTCGCTGGCCCATGGTGCTGAATTACCCTCGGCATTCACTCTTGATCTTGATGACAGGGGAAGGAATTACGTACTGTTAAAAAGTAAGATATTTGTGGAATGGAGGGGAATCCCTTGAAGACGGTGTTTTATGGTACAGCTATTTTATGGCTCTGATATTCTTTTCACAAGTTATTTAACTCCTTCAGTCAAATTTAGTCTTCACCAAACACAGATATAGCCATAGGTTAGTTTCCAACAAGAACTGCATTGAAAGTTTTATGAACTGAAAACAAAATAACTTTTTATGCTCTAAAGTATCTCATATGTGATATAGGTGAGATAGAGGAAGGTATTGAGCTCACATTTCCCCAAATGTGTTACTTACCTTTCTGCATATGAGAAATTACTCTCTCTGACTCTCTCACCCCCCATGTATGTTATGTATGTATAGATCGTATGTATATCCACACAAATAGGAGGGATCTATTCTCTATCCTCTGGATTATATATATATTTGTTAAATGTCATGTAATACTCTATGTTCTCTAGTTAGAAAAGAAACTAGATTTTTCATTACATCCTTATCATTTCCCCTTTAATTAATGCTGTTATCCTCACATGGGGACACCCCTAGGCTTTCTGCATGACACCCCTAAATCCCACTGCCTCCTTCCCATCTGTTCTCTCCACTTTTCCTTCACTTCATGGTCCATGTCACCCAGTTTCCATTCCTACCCTTCTCAGGGTCCCATCTTCTTGTTTCTTCTCTCTACTGTGTCTAAAATCAACTTGAAAATATGCACAATCGACAAGACATACTATTGTGCTCTTTCATTAATATTATGAAAGTATAACACACTCATAACATAGAACACCATGGACACCAGTCACTGAAAATCTGATGCCTAAAGGTCAAAACAGCTGTATTCTGGCCTTTTAAAATTCACAAAAGTAACGATTCCATTTCTTACTTAATGTGCTGCTCTTCCTACTTTGGTAGATTCTTGTGTCTTGCCTGAGTTTAGTCAGTAAGGTAGAAATGTACAAATTAGATACTAATTAAAGTAATGGCATAACTTGATATATAGATTATAGCTTTGGTACAATTAAAAATTTAATGGAGGTTATTAAAGTTGATATAATGGAATGAAATAAAACCTATTCTGGATAAACTATATCATATATGTTTAGGCATAACATGTATGAAATAAAACCTCTTTTGGATAAACTATATCATTTATGTTTAGACATAAATGGTGGAAGTCTAATGAACTTTTCCTATAGTACGGAGAATTGTAATAGTTTAGTTGCACTCCAGAGAAGAAATGAAAAAGAATATTAAATTAATTTAATCAAAACCAGTCATTTCTTTAAAAAGATAAATGTATGAATGGAATTGGTACAATTCCATGCTTGTGAAAATGAACTCTAAATCTAAAATGACTCAATAAATAGCTATAATTTCCTGACATGAAGAGTTGAGGAGATGGGGAAAAGATGCAGAAAGAATTAAACAGTAGAAAACGTTTTAGAGGAACGAACACTGAGCGACTCCACAATATCCTAGGAATTTTTTTTTTTTTCATTCTGACCTATTCCTATTTATATTTCTTGGAGAGATGTGATACATTTGACCACTTCATTTCTACATGTGATGTAAAATAATAAGAGCAACCAGCCTGGTAAGAACTCTAAGCCAGATGGTGTGTGTGTGTCATGCTGAGTTGATGGTTTGGAAGTGCCAGCTCTGCAGAATGGCTGGGGCCGAATAATACTTCAAGGTAATCCTGCTTAAGATCCGCTTGTGCATCTCTTATAACTTTTACATTTTTAACAGTTAATTTAATGAATTTGAAGTTGCAATGGATGGCAGGATACGTGTAGGCAATAGAAAAACACACATAAAATGTCTCTAATGGGATTTGTTAACTGTCAGCTCAAATCAAACTCTAATAAAGTGGCAGAATTCTAAAGTGGCTTAATAGTATTGGCAAACTGCTACTTCAATGAGCAAATAACCAAAAGTGAGTTTATGCTTCTCTCCAGGGAACGATGGACTGTTTCGTAATTTTTAGAGATTATTTTTTGAGTATTAATCAATGTGAGTTAAAGAAACAAAACCCAAGAATTCCTTATGTTTAGAAACTAGGAGAAAATCTTTTTGTGGTACCTCTCCGCATACTCTCTTTGGGGAAGTCTTCCAGAGCAGTTCAGGTGAGGTGGGGCCACACTGTAGTCACAAGCAGAGGAGAGCTAAGGTTTACAGAGAGTGACAGGGTAGCCACCAGGTGACTGTGAGTGCTCTGCTGTGTTAAATGACACCACTGGATAAGAAGATGAATCAACTACAGAAAATACAAGACTTCATTTGTACATACTGTTAATCATACAAATTTGACAAAGTGCTGTTTAGATTATTACATATATATTTACAGAAATAGTTTTATTTTTCTCTACTCCCAGAATAAGATATTTTTTCTACCCCACCCACTTTTTTTTTTTTTTTCCATTTTAGGGTTTCCTCCTATTCCTATTTCTTTCTTTTTAAATCTTCACAAAAGCATGTTTCCCAAGTATCAGTGTATTACTTATTTATATAAAAAACATCTCTTGAGGAATTTAGCACCATGTTAAATCAGTTTCGTCTTGTTTTGAAGGCCTGATATCAGGCGCATACATATTTAAGATCATTATGCCTTCCTGATGAACTGACCATTTTATCATTATGAAATGTTTATTTTTGGTAATATTCCTTATATAGAAACCTACTTTTTGATACTAGCATAGCTACTTCAGCTTTCTTATGATTACTGTTTGCATTCATTTACTTTTAATCAACTATATTTATAATTACATGCTTGTTTCGGTTTATTGGTTTTGGTTTTTTAGATCTAATCTGACAATCTCTACCTTTTAATCGGAGGGCTTAAACATTTCCCTTTAATGTAATTATAGACATTTTGGGATTTTAGTCTGATATATTATTGTTTTCTCTTTGTTCTATCTGTTCTTTGTTTCTTTTCCTCAGTTTCTGATGTCTTTTGGATTAATTTAATATTGTTAGTATTTCATTTTTTTCCACTATGGGCTTATTAGCTGTGATAGAATTTCTAAAATGGCCCCCAAAGCTGTCCTACTCTAATCCTGGGAACCTGTGAATATAATGAGATATAATTCCTTTGATTATACCATGATATATGGCAGAGTCCACCTTAAGAAAGAAACACTGTCCGGGTGGACCTACCTGCTCTTATCACACGAGCCTTAAAGAGAGAGAGCTTTTTCATGCCAATGACAGATGAGGGAAGCAGAAAAGAAAGTCAGAGAGGTCCAAGGCATAAGAAGGATTCAACATTCTCTTGCTGGCTTTGAAGATGGAAGGGGCAGTGTGGAGAGCAGATGCAAGGAGCTGAGAGTGTCCCTGGCCAACAGCCAATAAAGAAACATGACTCTCAGTCTTATGGTCTTAATGGACTAGATTCTACCAGCAATCTGAATGAGCTTGGAACTAGAGCTTTTCCTTGAGCCTCCAAACAAGAGCCCAGCTTGGCCAACACATTAATTTTGGTGTTGTGGTACCCTGAGCATAGAACCCAGAGTAATCCACCTGGGCTTCTGACTTAAAGAACTTCGAAGTGATAAATTGTTGTTGACCTATGGTTTATAACATGCATCTTTAACTTATCACAATCTGCTACCAAATATTAATATTGTACAACTTTATGTAAGGTAAGAACCTTATGTAAGGTAAGAACCTTACAACTGTATGCCTTCCACTCTTTCTTTCTTTCTTGTCCTTCTTGATATTGTTGTCATAAATTTTACTTCTAAATACTCTTCTTAAAATTTGCTTATTTATTTAGAGACAGGGTCTCGCTCTGTCATCCAGGCTGTAGTTCCATGGCCCAATCACAGCTCACTGCAGCTTCAACTTCTGGGCTCCAGGTATCCTCCCACCTCAGCCTCCCACATAGCTAGGACTACAGGCATGCACCACCATGCCTGCCTAAGTTCTAAATATTCTTAAAACCTCACAGTATAATTATATTTTTCTTTAAATCCTCAATTATCTTTAATAAATTTAAAAATTAGAAAAAAATATTTTATGTTTATCCACACATCCACAATTTACTATTTTTCAGCAATTGTCATTGCTTTATATAGATTTGACATTATATTGGCATCATTTCTTTATTCCTTTAACATTTCTTGTAGTGAAAGTCTACCGACAGTAAATTCTGTCAGCTTCTATTTGAAAAAATCACCTTTGACAGGTTTTTCTCCCTTACGTGACTTTAAAGATGTCCTTCCATTGTTTTGTGTCTTGAATTATTTTACATGAGAAACCTGTGTTAATTCTTATCTTTATTTTTGTACATGTGATGTGTCTTTTTTTCTTCCAGTGGCGTTTAAAATTTTCCCTTCATCACAGATTTTCATAAATTTTAGTACGAGGTACCATGATGTAGTTCTCTTTGTGTATATTCTGCTATTGAGCTTCTTGATCTATAGGCTTACAGTTTTCAAAAAATTTGAGAAAACCTTCAGCTATTATTTCTTTAAATAGTTTTTCAACCTGACCATGCCCTTCTCCTTTGGGGTTCGAATACACATATATTAGACTGCTTGATATATTTTCACAGTTCACTGAAGTTGTATTAATCTTTAAAATCTTTTTTCTTCCTATGATTAATTTTGGAAAGTTTCTTTGTCTATGTATTCAGTTTTTTAATCCTTTTCTTTGCTAGTCTAATCTGCTATTATTCCAATATAGTGACTTTTTAAATTCAGATAATGTATTTTTAACTTTTAAATGTTTAGTTTGGTTCTTTTAAATGTCTTGTTTCTCTCATTATATTCATCTTTCTTTAACTTTTTGAACTTATTTAATTATTTAATTAATAGCTCCTAATTCTAATGTGTCTGTAATTTCTGAAATCCGTTTTTAATTGAATGGTTTTCTCTTGGTTAAGGATATTTTCCTACTTCTTAGCATGTTTAATAATTCTTTATTGGATGTTGGACATTGTGTGCTGTGTTTCTGAATGTCTGGATTTTGTTGTTTTCCTTTAAAGGATGTAGAATTTTGGTTTTGTAAGCATTTAAATAACTTGTAGATCAGCTTGATTTTTTTAGTCTTGTTTTTCAGTATTGTTGGGGTGGATCTATATTACCCTTTATTGCAGGGCTATATTAGTGCCACTATTTAGTCATGAAACTTCCTAGGTCTCTACTGAATGCCTGTTGCAGTTAACAAGGCCTCTCCTATTTGATTGGTCAGAACTTGAATACCCCCCTAACCTAAGTGAGCTCTGAGAATTGTTTAGCCTACATCTTGTGGTAGGTAGAATTTTATGATGACCCCCAAAGACACTCACCTTTGTATAGTTGCCTCCCATTAAGTTTGGGAAGAACCTCTGAATGTGATCGTTCCTGTGATTTACATTACTTTATATGGCAAAAGGAAGTTTATCCAAGGTGGGCCTGACTTCATCTGGTGAGCCCTTTAAAAAAAGAGATTTCTCTAGCTGGTTACAGAATAAAAAGTTTAATATCTAAAAAAGTTAACTCATATATTTAGTCCAAATATCTAGTTGTTTATAGTGGGAAGGCAGGTCTAGTATCAGTTACTATACCATGGAGTTTTTAAGTGAACAGTGGTAGTGAATTCATTTGCTTTGGAAGGTATTACAATAGCTTTAACTAGAACCTTCTTCCTTGGGCATATCCACTATCAAGTTTACTTGTTTCCCAGGCTGGATAAACAAATTAGCAGTATCCAGATATTTATGCTTCATCATTACCAATATTCTATTTCCTTTGCCTGTAAATAAAAATCATGCAGAATTTTTACATGTAATGAAATCACTAGGCTTCTTGAGCTTATCAAATACTGCTGTTATTAGCCAATCTTTAAAATTAGGAGATACTGATTTGGAAGGAAAGAATTTGAAAGAGACTATCTAACTATTACGTATCCCAAAAGTATAAAAACTACTCTTTTTAAACTTTTATTAAATTATTTGGAAATATTTCATATTAATGAAGTACAAAGAGAATAATACAGTATGCCCATAACCAACTTAAGAACTAAAATAGTATCAATACAGTTGAGGCCCTTGTGTCCTTCCCCCAGTCT
The DNA here is from genome assembly GCA_963574885.1 of Lepilemur ruficaudatus. Taxonomy (NCBI): domain Eukaryota; kingdom Metazoa; phylum Chordata; class Mammalia; order Primates; family Lepilemuridae; genus Lepilemur; species Lepilemur ruficaudatus. Next base: position 96,828 of record CAUYRT010011405.1, read on the forward strand.
CTCTCCTGAGGTATCTGCAAACAGTATTGTTAATTCCCATGCATTTCTTCATATTTTACTTTAGACACTTGTGTTCTTAAATTTATCTTGGCATTTTTTGAAATTTATTTCAATGATGTCAAAGATACCATTCTCTTCTGGTTTCTTTTTTTGGTTTAATGTTTTGTTGTGAAAGTTAAAATTGTATATGTGCTTAGACTCCATTGCATGAATATAGCATAATTATTTATACAGCCAACTATTAAGAAACATACAGACTGTTTCAACTTTTTTGAAGCCATGGATGCTGAAATGAATTTTCAATAGATGTGACTAGTATACACGTGCAGTGGCAGCTTTTCGTTCTGAGGTTCGGTGGTGAAGGAATAATTACTCGAAACACATAGTGTTTAGAAAGAAGGGGAGAGACCAAAGTCTAAAGGAGAAAATGGCTTCCTCAGCTAAGGTCTTTCTTGTGTTTACTACCAAGGATAGGTTTAAGAAGTCAGGGAGTACACAAGGATGCGGAAACTTAAGCAAGCATAGCTCTTTGCAGGTAAGGAATAAGATGTATGGAAATCAGCTAATCATTCTCAGAACAAAGAAGTTAGCTGGAGGACAAAGGTCTAGGAGGTTTGCTAACTTCTTTAACGACATCCGTACACATCAGCTGTTTTCAGCTGACCTTTGCACGCAGCAGACAAGCAGCTTTGGCGGGTGGGCGTTTTCACCTGTCCCTTCATTCGCTCTGCTCACATTCTTTCCATTCATCCATCCTTTCTTCTAGGCCCAGCCCCCACAATACATGTATGAGTTTCTACAGGGAATACCCTTTATAGTTAAGTCACTAAGTAAATAGAGTATATGCATTTTTAAATTACTATAGACCATCCACAACTTACAATGGTTTGACTTATGATTTCTCATCTATGTTGGTGTGAAAGCAATATGCATTCAGTAGAAACCATACTTCAAGTACCCATACAGTCATTCTGCTTTTTGCTTTCAGTACAATATTCAATAGTTTACATGATATAAACACTTTATTATAAAATAGGCTTTGTGTTAGTTGGTTTTGCCCAATTGTAGGCTAACATAAGTGTTCTGAGCACATTTTAGGTAGCCTGGGCTAAGCTACCAAGTTTGGTATGTTCATTGTATAAAATGCAATTTTGATTTATGATATTTTCAATTTGCAATGGGTTTATCTGGACATAACCCCATTGTAAGTCGAGGAGCATGTGTAGATATCACCAATTGTTCTTCAAAGTGCTTGTCCAGATTTGCATTCCCACCATAAGCTTTCAGATTGTTCTATATCTTTGTAACACTTGGTATTGTCAGAATTAAATTGTGAATAATTATAGAAATGCTATTTCACTGTGGTCTCAATTTGCATTTCTCTGGTTATTGGTCACATAGGACACCTTTTAATATGTTCACTGGCCAGATTGGCATGGAGGTTATTATTCCTTAATATGATCACTCCAATTTCTTAAACTCTATTACAGCTGACATAGAGATCCAAGCATCTGAAGTTCTAAGATACGATATAGAAAATTTTCCAAAGTATGAAATTATTCCCTGAGTCATTTAAGTTATTTCTGGTTATCAAAATATGATTCTTGCCAACACTTTTATTGTGTCACTCTCAGTTGTGGCAGTCTCTCAGCTTCTCCCACTCTGGTTTTTCTGGCTGTAGAAAGAATGACAATAAAGCTTAAGTCATTGATGCTAAAGACAGGCTAAGTTAGGAGGAAACAATAGAACATTATTCTAACTAAGACTAATAATAGCAAGATTTGAGAAATTCCAAAAAAGTCTAAGTTAACAATTCAGGTGTTCCAGCGCTGTGCTAAGGGATAGAACCATGTACTTTTTATGATCTTTCTTCCCTTGTAAAGAACCTATCCACAGAGCTCTCAGACTCTTTCCACTGCCAATATGGAAACTTCCCCAAAAATCCTTGCTATGTTTTCTAAAGAGTTAATGAGTAAAATTGTATCTTTTACAAATATATCATCAGTAAATTATTTCCAGTAGAAGAAGCCATAAAATCCCCCCTGAATCTATCTTTGTTGCTAAGTGGGTATGACTTTGAGCCCAGAGGATACATTTTCTGCCCTCTCCATAATTTGAGTTATCATTTGTTGAGCTGTGTTGCAATATTCTGCCTGCACTGTTCTCCCCCTGCGATAGTCCAAGGAAAACATAGCTGATGTCAGTGATTGAATTTGTAGTACATCTGGGAAGGTACAACCAATAGCCTTTTTGGGCAAAATGGTGTGGGTATCTATGTTCATATTACTTTGGAAAGGTTTTATTTCATAAATATTGAAAACCAAGGAGGAAGGTCATTTGGTTCAACAGAGAATTGCTCTGCATCAGAGTCTTGAGTATTTTGTTCATTTGATTTCTTTATGACTTGAGGACCAGCTTTCTATCATTTCCTTTGGTGGAAAAATGTCTAAGTCTTAAAGAGATTAAAGCCTAGGAAAGGTTTCTTCACATTTGGACTTGTCTTAGCATTGTCTTGTTTGTTATTCAGACTACCCTCACCCTTTTGTTTTCACTTCTTAGATGTTTAGCAAACCTCACTCATGAATATAACCAGAACGCAGACATGATGCTTTAAAATAATGGACATGCTAGTTTGATAACTGATGCTGCTTTCTGTTGGGCCTGTTTAGACGTGCGTGTGCATGCATGTTTTGCACTTGTCCTGAGGCGAGTGAAATTGGAAGTAGGGTTTTCAAGATGAACTTTCTCACCTATAATAGCAAGTTGCAAATGTCTTACTCCTTTCTATTTGTGGGACCAGCTCTTTAAATGTGCTTCTGGTCCTTTCTTACCATGTGCCGCGCTGCAGACGTGCAGGGCTTTTGCTGTTCCGCAGCTCGGGGCTCTTCAGATCTTCCTGACTGATGCCGGCTGTTGTCTCCCCACAGGTTATCCAGGCTGTCTTTTTTGGCATCTGCGTGCTCACGGATCTTTCCAGTCTTCTGACCAGAGGAAGTGGGAACCAAGAGCAAGAGAGGCAACTCAAGAAGCTCATCTCTCTCCGTGACTGGATGTTAGCTGTGTTGGCCTTTCCTGTGGGGATTGTGAGTATGGTATAGAAAATATTTAGCCACAAAAGAAACTTGGGTTTTATTTCAGACTTCTAAGAGAAAAAAAGAAAAAAAGAGATCTCATTATAAGAGGTTTCTGGATTTGTTTACTAGTGCTGCTAGTACCACAGACTGGGTGGCTTAAACAGCAGAAATGTATTTTCTCACAGTTCTGGAAGCTGGAAGTCCAAGATCAAGGTGTCAGCAGAGTTGTTTTCTTCTGGGTCCCCTCCCCTTGGCTTGCAGGTGGGCGCCTTCTCTTTACATCCTCACACGGCCTTTTCTCCATGCCAGCGTGCCTCTGGCATCGCTTCCGCTTCTGACAAGGTTACCAATCCTATGGGATTAGAGCCCCACCCTTTTGACCTCATTTAACCCTAACTACCTGTTTAAAAACCCTGTCTTCAAGTACAGTCACATTCCGAGGTTCTGGGGGTGAGGACTTCCGCATATGAACTTTGTGGAGGACACAGTTCAGCCCATAACAGTTTCTTAAGCAGCCCAAACTTGAAATGTATGGTCCTTAAATCAACCATTCTAGTAGTGTTGAACTTGAGAGAGGAAATCAGTATTACCTCATGCTTCTTCACTTACCCAACCGTGCCATTAGCTCATATCACTTAAGTAAATGCCGCTTAATGTTTAGGTCTGTTCTGGCTTCATTGATTTTCGTTGTTTTCAGTAACATTCCCTCCATAGCTCAACTTCCTTCACAAGTCTGTTAATTTTCCATCATCTGCATATAAACCGTGTTCCTTTAAAGGCCCTCGGAGACTATAGATTTTAAGCTGTGTATAGCCAGGAGAAGGATGAGAGAACTCTTGTCTATCTCAAATTGTGAGGATAAGTAAGAGTGTGTTACTTAATTCAAATTTATACCTTTCATTTGCCAGCTGATTTCTGGGAATAACAGAAGCTCCAGTGATGGGGGCTAACATGTAAACCAAGCCCAAGGTCCCCTGTAGGAAGAGTCAGAAAGTTGTTCATAAATCCTTCCAGTGGCTCCTTGTCAGGTCTGTAGGTGGCAGAGGCCCCTACATGCTGCTCTAAGACCCAGATTGTCACTGAATTGCTTTTTCTCCATGTTGAGTTGTGTTTTCTTGGGTGAAATAATCCTTAGCTCTAGAGAGCAACACAGGGCCAGGGGAGCATCATAACCTGGTCCTGCTTCTCTTCTCATTCCTTCATCCTTGTCTTCCGAAAACCTAAGTAAGTGGGTGCTCAGATTGAAGCCATCTAGTAAATCTCTCAAGCTCTGTTGATTAACATAACAGAATTAAATGCTTTACATATCATTTAATATTTCCTTCTTTGGACTTGCCTCGTACAATTCAAATACTTTCTATCAGAATAGTCATCTAAGAAAAAATTCCCATTACATAAAGTGTAAAGATATATTTTCTGCATAGAAGAATTATCTAGAAAAGCTAAGTCTATGTGTATGTATAATTTTTTTTTTTTTTTTACCCTATACTCCCTTAGAATTTCTATAGGAGCATCATTGCCTCTGGAAGTACTCATTAACTAGAAAGAATACAATAGTAATGCAGTAAAAAAAAAAAAAGAAAAAGTAAATAGGAATACAAAATTAGCATGTTTTTTCTTAGCTCGACCTTTCCTGTTATGTGGTGTCAAGTTCTGTCCCTACGTGGAAATTCTAATTACGTTGTAAATCTTGCAACCCTCCTTAAAGACTCATTGCACATGCCTTTTAGGTATTTTTGACATCCTTTTGGGGAAGTGTTTTGCACTTGCCTGAGACATGAGGCATTTGTCAACTTTCAGTGTCCTTCCTGAATTTAGCCCATGTGTGCTTCATGGCTAGTAAACGGGTAGTGGCCTTTTTGTTAGCTTATTTGTTTTGTCACATCTGGTATTTTCCTCTATATTTCACTATTTTTGTTGTTTTGCTATGTTTTGGAAGAAGGGAGAAGAATAAAAGTACCTTTCATTTGCAGCCACCCCCTTTTTAACCTGAAGTCTCAGCATCATACTTTGATGGCCTGTGTGTGCACCTGCCCTAGTGGCTAAGCCCTGATGGTGGGACTAGCCTTCAGCCCTGCACCCCGGGGCCTCACGTTCACCCGGCACAGGAGGTGATCAGTGCTCTTTAAATTCATAGAAGAAATGAAAGAATAAATGAGGAATCAGAGATGTGCAACCTGCTGATTTCTTTAACTCATTTTTTCTTGCCCACTAATATTTTGTAGTCAACTATTTCCATTTTCATAATCTTCCCTGTTATTGTGAGTCACTTTCCCCTTTATGGTCACTAGCCTATTATTATTTTCTGTGAACTTTTTAAAGTTACTTTCAAAGAAAATTACATTTCTGCCTCCCCCCCAATATATTAAGAAGAATCTTGGTCAGTATTCTTTAGAAATCACTTTACGTTTTCCACTGTTTCTCCTGTTTCTATCTTATTCTGTCATTTGACTTTTTGTATCTATTAAATTTACCCACTTTCCCACCACGTTTCTCATTCTAATACACAGAAATTCATTTTGAGGCAAAAAAACCCCAAAAAACCCTGATTAATGGCTTCTCACCGGACCCCATTAATTTTATTGCAAAGTCGTATTTAAGAGGATACCAATATGCCTCTGTACAAGCATTTTAACCCCCAGTTTTTTCTTATTCAAAACATTTTGTGATTTTTCACCTTTCTTTTTTTAAGGCTGTTTCCCAACTTTCCTTTCCAATGTGCCTATGTCTTTGCTGTAACTTCAGAGACCTCCCGCTGTCCCTTCTGTACCTTTCTCCATTTTCCCCAGCTGCTCGGAAGGGTCTAGAATCCCACTGTAGTTTTATTTCTTATAACTTAAGACTTTCTTCCTTAATAAAACATGAATCCTTCCCAGAGCAATGCCAGGAGGAATCACTTGAAGAAGCCTCATTTTTACTCTTCTTGTGGCTCCTGGCTTGGAAGGGAGATGCCCAGCCTAGAGGGCTGATGACAGCAGAAGGATGGAATAGAATTAATATAACAGTTTTAGTACACCTGTAGGACTCTGAAGCATAGAAATGCTTGTCGTGTGTGCAAATGATTAATGATAACATTTATAAGTAAACACCCTTTACCATTTTGCTTGATGTCATCAAAATCCTGAATGGCAAAACACCCAAGCACCCTGCCTATGTCAGGGGAGCACGGGGCGTGGTTCGAGCATCCTCAAGTGGAAAGTGCAGAGCTGGGCTATGAAGCCCCTGTGGTCCCCTTAGGCCAGTCTGGCTCTGCCATGCTGACTGCTGGGGACTGCCAACCTTGCAGAGTGTGTCCCTTGCTCTTATCTACTGGCTTCTTCTGCCTCACACTTTTATTTGTCAGTCAAAAGTTTACTGGGAAAGCAATGTTACTTTTTGCTTCATGGTACAGGCAAACTGGCGATGGCTGGGCATGAAAAGTGAGCCAAGAGCAGCAGCTGAATTTATCACCGCTGCTCAAATTTTCCTGTAGAGACCTGGTGGCCCCTGAGTTTCTCCTGGTGCTCCCATTAGCTTGCTCTCTCTCTCTCTCTCTCTCTCCAACTGCAACTGTGGCAGCAAGAGAGACACGGGTGGGTTATCTAGGATTTGCATTTTCTACACTAATGCTTCCTCCCCAGTAACGAGGTTAATTGAGAGTTGACAGTAATTGCTTTATGTGAGCATGAAGCACTAAATATGATTTTGGTGACCGACCTGTGGACCTAATGCATCTACTTCATGGTCTTTCTTTATCTCAGGGATATATAAAAATAATGAAACATTCCAGTCAAAGATAATTGGAGGAAAGTTTTGTTTCAGCGTATAACCTTGAAGAAATCAGGCAGGGTTGCTGGAGTGAGCATGGCATGTATCATCCTGATTCGTGTAGATTCCCATAAATGCAAAGCTGGCCTTGATTAGTAATGCTAATGGCCGGAAACCACCACCACTCCCAAAGCCTTGCAACTCATTTTGCAGGGATAACCCATGGGAGGCTCTTCTTACCATGTGTAGTTTATTTCTGAACCCTGTCACCCTTTTAAAGAAGCATTACAAATAATTCTATGACATTATGTGGTCTGGAAGCACTGAAGTTTATTAGGAGCAATCAAACCAAGAATGTCTTTTGTCTCCTGTGAGTTTGTTGACTTTTGTGCTGGCAGATACCATTATAGTTAAGACACTAGGCTTAGGCTTTTAACCAAAAAAAAAAAAAAAGGAAATCTGATGGGTATGAAACTGTCCCTTTCAGAAACCCTGTATTTCCAACTACCATCCACAGTAGCCCTTTAATGAAAAAGAACAATTATATGTTTTTTTATTAATTCAGGGCTATATATCCTATTCATTTGTCACTGCTCAGCTTGAATAATGGACGTAATCAAACCTTGTCACCTCCCAAATACAATTTTGTCCTGGGTTGCTTTGGTTGTTCTAGCCCAGCTGCTGCCTGGCGCATCCCAGTGTGAAGATGACGGTGTCCCTCTCAGAGAAGATTTTATGTGTACCAACCTATTCTAAAATCCTTTAAAATTTGTGTTTACTTGTAATGGGGACTTACGGTATTAATACCTGCTTCCTTAGGAAATGTATGGAAAATGGAATTTAAAATCTCAAATGCAAACTCAAAAGAAAAAGTTTTGAATATAATTACAATTGTTTTCAAAAAGTGATTCCCAAAAGTCTCCATTTATTGACATACTAGCTAATTCTAAGCTATCTTTAGGAAAGATTTTGAGATGCTTATAAATTTAGGTTGTGATACTCCTACAATTTATAAAACATTATTTTCATTACTAATTTTTAAATGAAAGAGATTGGCTTAAATGGAAAACAAGCATATTAATTAGTGTTAATAACTGATATTATTGTCTATTAATATAACACATAAAGGAAGGGAATTTGATTCTATTTGAAATTATAAATAAAAGCAAATACCTTTCTTTCTCTTTTGATATTAAGGGGAATTTTTTTAAAAGTACATTGTTTACTTTATTCTAAAAACACTGGATTTAACGTAAAAATACACTTAATATCTGCTGATCCTCCCTTTATTAAATTTTTATGGGTACCTGAAGTCAAACTCTCTTCTATTCTCTTTAAGCCTTAGCTGATGTTTTAAGTTTCTTTAAATGTCCCTTTCCTTTCTTTTCTCCTGTGAAGTTAAAAATACAGTATCGGCTAGGTTATATTTTATGGTAAAACCCAGTTCACTTCCAGTGGAGTCAGTCAAATGGTTGCCCTCTGCACTGAAATGAGCTGCGTTGCCTAAGAGGGAAGGTTCACAGATGAGGATTCATTCAAGATCGGTAAGCAAAAAGAGCCATGTTTTCTCTTTCCCAGGAGAAAGGCTGAGAAAACTATAATTCCCTAATCTACATGAGTGGTCTAACAATTTTTTAATAGCCTTTTCAAAAGACTAAGGACATAATATGACTAGATGGATATACCTGATAGGGAACCAGGTTGCATCTCAGCCATCTTATATATTTTTCTGTCCTAAATGAGAACCAAAGATTTCCTTCCTACCTGACCTATTTAATTTGTACATGTTCGTGCTAACTCAAAGTAGTCAAAGAATGAGTTTGTGCCAACTCATTCTCGATGCTTGCAAAACAGTTTTTAAACATAACAAGTAATCACACTTTAACAAAATTTTATCGTAGGTGCCCACTTTAAAACACGTTACAGGGAAAATCACACATTTATATCCAGACTATTCAAAGGATAGATGTCTAGCCAAGTCAGTAATTATTTGTGGGTTCTGGGAGCCTACTGTGTCACAAGTTCTGAGTGCTAGGAGCCAGGATTGTGTTGGCTAAGAATTGACATTGTCCCTCAAGGGTTTCACAGTCTAGGAAGGGTGACTTTGTAAGCTATATCAACAAGTAAATTAAAATAGGGCATGATGAGTGTAACAATATTTGTGTCTAAAGTCCAGAGAAGTAACCCCAAAGAGGATTAGTTTTAGTCGGTGGGAAGTCTTCTCAGAAATGATGATATCTGAGCTCTGTTTTAAAGAATGACTAAGAACTTATTGGATGTATACGTTAATGATGCTTTCAGCTGCAAGTGGCAGAACACTCCCAGATATCCACCTGGCTCACACTTTGTCTTCATTTGAGCCTCTGTTCAGATGATCCCAGCCAGAGGCGCTGCGACTGGTCTGTGTAAATTAGCCTCCCATTATTCTCTATTCGCTCACCTTGTTTTATTTTCTCCGTGTGATTAGCGCTACCTGACACATGATATGTTAATTCTTTTATTTGTGTAGTGTCTGTCTTTTCTGACTTGGTTCATACTCTGTGAGGCCAGGGAGGTTGTGTGTTCCATTTCCTGCTGTATCCCAGGCATCGGGAGCAACGTGTAAATAATTCAGTATTAACTGAGTGTAATCCATCCGACCGTGGCTTAAGCAGTAAAGATATTTAACATCTCACAAAACAAGAAGCTTGTAGAGAGGTTTTGAAGTTGGTTTTGAGACTTGGGCATTTCCTACTATATTTTCTACTCTTCTGTCTTCAGAGAGTCACCTTTTTGCCCTTGAACTTGCCACCTAAGCTCTCAAAAGGGTTGATAATGCAATGAAGTATTGCATCCCTTGCCACTTTGTTCAAGGCAAGAAGAGAAAGACGCTCTTTAGGGAGCCCTCCCCAAGTGTCTGTCTCTTCATCAGGCAAACACATCATTCCTAGAAGTTCCACCTGCAGGTTTTCTTTTAGTTCTCATTAGTTAGAACCATCACATGGCTAGAACCAGCTGAAGGGAGGCCGGGAAAGCAAGTAGAAGCAGAAGGAAATGAGGTTACCATAGGGCTTAGACTGAGGCTGATTTATCCTTAGGGGCTGGGCACATTGTTACCCAAACAAAAATCAGGAGTTTCAAGAAATACTTTAAGTAACAAATTTCAAGAATAATAATAAAATGTAAAGTAAGTAAAAACTAATAGCATTTTAGGTAATTTATTTTTTGTTTATGTCAATGTGAAAAATACGTACGGTAAAGCTGATAAGACTAATCATGGATGTTTTCTTTTGTAGCCAAGAAAGGCATATTTTCCATTCATTCTCTACAAATACCATTTTTAGTGCATGTTCACCAATATTGTAAACATCTGTCTAAATCTGTCATTTGAAGAAGTCCTTCTCAAAGAAAGTCAGATTTTTTACACAATTGACACATGCCCATGACTTATGTTTAATTTCTGAAATCTGTACAAAATTTGTCAGAGGTGGCCCTTGCTTTAGACCACCAAATCAGAGATGCAGACAACTGAGTTCAACAAGTAAAAGCTTCCTTCAGCACCCGCCCCCCAATTATGGACAATTATCATGCCCTGCGTATCATTTCAGAGTTTCTACTCTCTCTGGCAAAAAGCTCACCAAAATATCTCAGACAATGAAGATATCTTCTTCCCATATTTATATTCTGAAGTAAAATATATATGTGAAATTTGAGATCAAGAAAAAGTGGACTTGATCTTCAGTCACATTAATAAGGTGTACATATTATAGAATAGACACATGATCCCTATACTGAACAATGTGACTCCCAAAACAGGATCTTATGTATGTGCTCGGTTTGGGGACCAGGAACAAGATACAATATTGGTGATTAAAAAAGAAAAGAAAAGAAAGAAAGAAAAGAAAAGAAAAAAAGAAATGCTATTCAGGCTGGGCGCGGTGGCTCATGCCTGTAATCCTAGCACTCTGGAAGGCCGAGGCGGGAGGATCACTCAAGGTCAGGAGTTCGAAACCAGCCTGAGCAAGAGCGAGACCCCGTCTCTACTAAAAATAGAAAGAAATTAATTGGACAACTAAAAATATATAGAAAAAATTAGCCGGGCATGGTGGTGCATGCCTGTAGTCCTAGCTA
>CAUYRT010011406.1:0-17033 GCA_963574885.1 Lepilemur ruficaudatus
CTGTAATCCTAGCACTCTGGGAGGCCGAGGCGGGTGGATCGCTCAAGGTCAGGAGTTCGAAACCAGCCTGAGCAAGAGCGAGACCCCGTCTCTACTAAAAATAGAAAGAAATTAATTGGCCAACTAAAAATATATAGAAAAAATTAGCCGGGAATGGTGGCACATGCCTGTAGTCCCAGCTACTTGGGAGGCAGAGGCAGGAGGATTGCTTGAGCCCAGGAGTTTGAGGTTGCTGTGAGCTAGGCTGATGCCACGGCACTCTAGCCTGGGCAGAAGAGTGAGACTCTGTCTCAAAAAATAAAAAATAAAAAATAAATTAATTTTGCCTACTCTAGAATTTTATGCAAATGGAGTAATACCATTATATATGTGTTTTGACTCTAGCTTCTTTAGCTCAGTATTATATCTCTGAGAGTCATCCATATTCTGTGTAACAGTAGTTTGTTCTTTTTTATTGCTGAGTTATATTCCATTATACAAATATACTGCAGTGTGTTTATCCATTCTCCTATTGATAGATTTTTGGGTTGTTCTCAGTTTTTTGTTTTGTTTTGTTTTTTTGCTGTAGTCATTAAAGATCCTATGAACATCCCTGTACATATCTTTTTGTGGGCATATGTTTTCATTTCTCTTGGATAACTACCAAGTAGAAGGATTGCTGGTTCAAAGGGTAAATCTATGTATAACTTTATAAGAAACTCCAAAATCTTTATCCAAAGTGATTATAGCATTGTACATTTCAACTAGCAATGTGTGAGAGTTCCAGTTGTTCCATATCTTTGTCAACATTTGGTGCTATCTGTCTTCTAAATTTTAGCCACCGTGGTGGCTATGTTGTGATATTTCATTGTAGTTTTAATTTGTATTTCCCTGATGCCTACTAGTCATGTATCTTTCTTTGTAGAAAGTCTGTTCAAGTTTTTGCTTCCTCTCTTTTTTTTTTTTTGAGACAGAGTCTCACTCTGTTGCCCAGGCTAGAGTGCTGTGGCATCAGCCTAGCTCACAGCAACCTCAAACTCCTGGGCAACCTCCTCCTGCCACAGCCTCCCAGGCGGCTGGGACTACAGGCATGTGCCACCATGCCTGGCCAATTTTTTCTATATATATATTTTAGTTGGCCAATCAATTTCTTTCTATTTTTTAGTAGACACGGGGGTCTCGCTCTTGCTCAGGCTAGTTTCGAACTCCTGACCTTGTGCGATCCACCCGCCTTGGCCTCCCAGAGTGCTAGGATTACAAGCATGAGCCACCGCGCCTGGCCTCCTCCCTCTCTTTTTTAATAGGATTGTTTGCCTTTTTATTACTGAGTTGTAAGAATTCTTTATATATTCTGGAAAGTTGCCTATACTTTTTCTTAAAGATCAGTGAAAAATTTTACTTTGAATGAAGTTTATCAAATTTCATTTATGATTATTGCTTTCTAGGTCTTATCTAAGAAATTTTCATGTACCTCATATCAGAAAGATACTTTCCTATATTTTTTCTGAAAGCTTTATAGCCTTTGCTTTGTGTCCAGGTTCATGATCCATTTCAAATTAATTTTTGAGTATGGTAGGTGATGGGATTCAAGGTTTGTTTTCCCCATACGTATATCCAGTTGTTTCAACACAATTGTAAACACTTTCCTTACTTAGTAAATTGCTTTGATAACTTGGTTGAAAATTGATTGACCATATTTCTGTACTCTGTTCTGCTCCTTTGATTTTTTTGGTCTATTTTTATGCAAATATTCCATTGTTTTGATTACTGTGCTTATATAGAAAATCTTGAAACCCGATAGTACAATTCCTATGATTTTGCTTTTCTTTTTGAGAACCATTTTGGTTCTTCTAGGCCCTGTATATTTTCATTTAAATTTTAGAATTCAGAAGGAGGCAGCATACCTAAGCACATGATATTCCAACAGCTGAATACCATAGAAAAGGGGGGGGGCAGGAATTGTAAAGAAAGCAGGAGAAAGAAATCACATTACATACAAAAAACAAAGATAAAAGTACAACAGAGTTCTCATCAGAACGTATGCAAGCCAAAAGACAATTGGATGAAATCTTTATGTTTCTGGATGGAAAAAGCCTGCCAACCCAGAATTCTATACCCACCAAAATATCTTTCAAAAATTAGGAGAAACAAAGACCTTTCAGACAAACAAACACTGAGAAAATGTATTGTCACCATAGTTCCACTGCAGGAAATAGACAGGCAGTTCCTTGGTCATATGGAATATAATACCTATTTACATTTGAAACTTGGATGTTCATAAAGAAATGAAAATCTACAGAACTATCTAATAGTTAGATTAAAGGAATATATAGGAGAAAAAATTTTAAAATTGTCAATTTCTGTTAAAAAGCATGCTGGGCTTGTGATTGATATTGTGTTGAATCTGTAGAAAATTTTGAGGGAAATTAATGTCTTTAATAATAGTGAACTTTCCAATCTATGAATATGGTTAATCTTTCCATTTATTTAGATATTCTCTAATTTCCTTCAACAAAATTTTATGGTTTTTAGTGCAGAGATTTTGCATATTATATGTTAAATTTATTCCTAGGTGTTTGTTTTTTGACAATATTATAAATGGAATTATTTATTTAAATTTCAATTTCTGGTTGTTTGTTTCTAGTATATAGAAACAGCAATAATTTTGTGTACATTATCTTGCATCTTGAGGCTTAACTTTCTTATAAATTCTAGTAAGCTTTTCTTACGGTTGTTGATTTTTTAAGATTTTTGTCAAATGTTATCTTCAAATGAAGACAGTTTTATTTCTTTTCTCTCTCTCTCTCTTTTTTTTTTTTTTTTTTTTTTTTGACAGAGTCTCACTCTGTTGCCCTGGGTAGAATTCTGTGGTGTCATCATAGCTTACTGTAACCTCAAACTCCTGGGTTCAAGTGATCCTCCTGCCTCAGCCTCCCGAGCAGCTGGGACTATAGGCACATACCACCCATCCCGGCTAATTTTTCTATTTTTGGTAGAGCCTTTGGTAGGGTCTCAGTCTTGCTCAGACTGGTCTCGAACTCCTAAGCTCAAGTGATCCTCCCACCTCAGCCTCCCAGAGTGCTAGGATTACAGGCGTGAGCCACTGCGCCCGGCTCAGTGGTGTCTTTTTATTGGGTGTCCTGGGATCCTCTCCTCCCTCCCCACCACTCACACTACCCCACCACAGCATGTGTAGTTTATCAGTCAGCCAAACTGCATGTGAAAGGATTTCCCCTTCCACAATTTATACCCGGTCTCTCTGGCTTCTCTGACTGCTTCAAACTGTATCTTTTGACATCTCTTGCTGTCCATGTTATGTGGATTACGGGTTTACTTGGAGAAAAAGCTGCAAATCTCATTAAGTGAAGTTCCTTTTTTTCCAAGAATAGGCTTCTGGTTTGATACTTTATTATGCTGGGGGAAAAAAACCCACAATAGGTTTCAACCATTCATTTCACCCTATCAATTCTCCAAGGTAGGGACATGCATATTGCCTTCAATTCTCCCCCACTATAAATAACATTGCAGTGAACATCCCTCCATGTGTTTTTAAAATTATGATAAAATATACATAACAAAATTTACCATTTTGTCATTTTAACCATTTTTAGGTGTACAATTCAATGGCATTAAGAGCAATCACAAATGTATGCAACTATCACCACTATCCATTTCCAGAACTTTTTAATCACCTGAAACAGAAACTCTATACCCATTAAATATAATTCTTCATATGGTAACCTCTATTCTACTTTTGGTCTCTATGAATTTGACTCCTCTAAGTACTTCATATTAGTGGAATCATACAATATTTGTCCAGTTTATTTCACTTAGCATAATGTTTTCAAGGTTCATTCATGTTGTAGCATGTATCAGAATTTTCTTCTTTTTTAAGACTGAGTAATAGTCCATTGTATGTATATACCACATTTTGTTCATTCATGGGTTGGTAGACATTTGGGTTGTTTTTGCCTTTTGGCTATAGTGAACATTGGTGTACATGTATTTTTTAAGGCACTATCTAATAACTTATTTAGTATACATGCCTACCAACAGACATGCTAGGTCATAGAGTATTTGTAATCTTACTTTGCAGAGTATTGCTAGATGGTTCAGAATGTACCAGTCTACATTCTCAGCAACAGAGAGTTCCTGTAATTCTGCATGCCCACCAACACTGGCATTATTCTGCCTTCTAATTTTTGCCAGTCTAACAGCTGTAAAATAATACTTATTTTTCTGATTACCAGTCTCTACTACTTATAATCTTCTCCATGTTTAAAGACCTCTAAAGGAAGTTGTAGGTTCCTCTACCACCTTCTGCCCTAGTGTTTAACCAACTGATGGTTAGAAAACTATTCTAATCTTTCTTGCTACTAATGAACCCAGCTCTTAATCTGTTTGTTTTAATCAAGAATGGCATAGGAAGGAGCCGTCTTCTTTCCACAGTCTCATTTTGGACTATCTTCTCTTCTAGCCCTTAACCTCAGTAGAAACCTCCCCAGAATCCACCACTCAGACCTCAGCCTCCCTAGGGTCTTTGCCAACGTGGTCCACGTTCTCCAGCTCTGAGTGCAGTAGCCCAGAGAGCGACATGATGGTCTCCTTTAAACACAACCAGCAGCAGATCTCCCAGCAGCGCATCCAGGAAAAAATATCGAAAACGTCTCTGTCTACAAAATCTCTTAGCTTCTCAGGTCGTCTGAACCCAAGCTCGGCGTCACTAAAGAATGACACGAAGAAGCAGCCCCGGATGTCAGAACTATTCACCAAGGTTCACCTGGAGAGACAGCTGTCCTTGTTCCCAGCTCACTACAACACAAAGCTGGTGGCCAGTAGTCAGTCACGTGAGTGCCAGTGTGTACAGGACTGTGCCAGGAGCTTAGGGGTGAGGCGAACCGACAGAACCAGTCTTTGAGGTGCCCCCAGTCTGGGAGCAGGGACACAGCTTCTACCCTCAAGGAGACCCCAGTCTGATAGTGGAGACATAGTCCATGCCCTTAAGGAGTCTCTATTCTCATTGGGAAGACAAAAAGATAAAATATAATAGAACGCTATGTCTGAGTCCACTTTCACTCTTCAACATTTCCTGGTTCTCCTTCAGATGAGGCCCATGCAGCTGTGTCTGTCCCAGCTCCAAACGTTAAGTGTGAAAACTGGGGCAGGAGAGCTACTTGGAGGAAAGGAGCAATGGCTGACTCCATAGTAGTTCAGAGAGCTTCAGCCACTCCCAGGCCATGGGATCCTAGTGGGAGGTGGCCCTTACCAGGAATTCCTGCCAAATTCAGCAGCACCTGTAGATGATGCTGATGCCTTTGCCTTTCCAGGAAACCCTTCCCTGCCCGTGAAGTGTTACTTCCGCAGCTCTGGTGAAAAGAGGCAGCTGGATGTGCCCTCCCTCCTCCTTTTGCAGAGTCCTCAAAGCTACAATATTTCTCTGAATGACCTGCTGGTGGCCATTCCAGCCCGCCTGGATCCGAGGCCCAGAAGAAGCCACACAGGTGCTGTGAGGGACCTGAGGACACAGGATCGGGAAGCATGCAGTCTGATCTCTGGCCATAAAGGATGTGAGAAGAACTAGGTAAGATTCCCAGATTCCCTTAATATAGCTAGTGCATTGGCAGGCAGGCACTCTCTGTATTTTCCTGGAATGCTGGATAGGTAGGAGGATGGATGGACTGGTAGAGACATATAGGTAAGTGGCCAATTAAGACTCAACTCAGTCAAAATGTGACCCCCATGCTATATCTATTTCTGATGCAACTAATCTGTCCCCACCACAAGGGGCACTTTGCCTTGTCTTCCATTTATGGCTATAATCAAATGAGTCCTATCCGCACATCCCAGAAATAGAACCATGCCAACCATGAGGGGTTGATTTTCACACCCTTCAAACTGTGCCAGCCTGGCCTAAGTCCCTTGTCCCAAAGGCTGGCCCTGTAATGGGGTGTACTGAAGGGACCAAACAATAGGACAGTGGAGCCTGAGACGATGTGGAACCAAAGACCTTTGAGCAGTTTGGATTCCACTGTGTGAAAGGACCAAGGACATAGTCAGAAGCCCTCTGTCAGAACTTTAGTGCTTCTGAAGGAAGGTTATGTATAAAAACTTAGGAGAACTCTGCAGCATAGAGTTGCATGGGGTAGAGGGAGCTGTGCTGCTTGGCTGTGTACAGAAGAAGGTTATAGATTTGAATCGTCTCCCTCACCCTTGCCACTAAGGCAGACTGTGCCCAGACGCTCTGACCTGGCCCCCTTGTGCCCAGTAGCTCACATGGCTGGAGGGCCTGTGAGGAAACATCAGTCCACAGGCATCACCTTGGGTGCTTGTAAAAATGCAGATTCCAGGGCCCAGTCCCAGAAATTCTGGTCCAGTAGGGCCTGGGTGGGAAGCCCAGGAATCTGCATTTTATGAGGCTCCTTTAGTTGATTCTGATAAACTTCTCCTCGTGCTCAGAGAAGTGGGTTTGATGTTCCCCAAACTTCCCTGCTGATAAGAATCTTGTTAAGCCTGTAGTTTCCCAGGCCACACACCTGGAAATTTGGGCACAAGAGGTCTGGGATGGGGCCCTGGAAATTCATCTTTTGGTCAGGTATCTTGGGTGTGGGTGGTAAGGAATGTCTTGTACCTAGTCCCAGGCCTGGGCAAAGAAGCCTGTGACAGCTGGCCCTGACCCATGGGCCTGTCGTTGGAGTGAAACTCCCTGTTCCTTGTGGAGCTCCCCCGACCCCACTGTCTTAAGCACAAGATACACAATATGCTGGTACTGGAATTTTAAGTAAAGATGGTTATTGACGTATTGCTATTTCTGTTCCTATTATTACAAAAACGAACAGTGATGTAGCAGATCGCAATGAAAACTTGTCTCCAACAGCACTGTTAAAAGTAATAACAATCAGAAGACACACAAAGGAAAGGGAGAGATAATTAGATTGAGAGGGTGTGTGACAAAGTGCATCAACCGTTGAATATGGCTCTGAATCTCTTAGCAGAAAAGGCCAAACTTAGCATTTTGTTTTGGTCTTTTTTGTCTGTCCAATCAGAAAAGAGGCTCCTTAGTGGCATGGATTATATCTCTACCATCAGACCAGGGTCTCCCTGAGGGCAGGGGCTGTGATCCCTCCCACCAGACTGGGAGCTCCCCAAAGATTAGGACCGGTTCTTTTGGTTACTCTCCCCACTAAGCTCCTAGCACATCCCTGTATACATTGGCACTCACTTGCTTTGGGTTGTAGTGAGTTCCATATCCCTGTATACACTCGGCATCAGTTTTGGGTTGCAGTGGGCTGGGAATGAGGAGAGCTTCCCCCTTAGTTGAATCTTGGAGAATATCTCTGACTACAGACGCTCCTTCATGCCATTCTTTAGCAAAGTCCAGCTTGGGTTCAGACTGCCTGAGAAGCACTGCAATTTTGTAGGCAGAGAAAGTTTCAATATTTTCTCATAGATAAATAAAAATAACTAGGAGAGACTTTTTCCCCTGGCTCTGATTTTTAAGAGCAGTGTACCATGTGGAGTCTCATTGACTTTTACTACCATAGTTGACAGTGTCTGAAGGCACTGCCATATTTTTGTTAATATTAATGATGATAATGCTACCCCTTTGCTTTATTTTTTGTTTTTTGGGGTTTTTAAAATTGTTTTGCTTTTGTTTTGAGACAGGGTCTCCCTCTGTTGCCTGGGCTAGGATGCAGTGGTGTCATCATAGCTCACAGCAACCTCAAACTCCTGGGCTCAAGCAATGCTCCTGCCTTAGCCTCCCTAGTAGCTGGGACTCCAAGCTCATGCCACCACATCTGGCTAATTTTTCTTTCTTTCTTTTTTTATTTTCTGTAGAGACAGGGTCTTGCTGTGTTGCTCAGGCTGGTCTCAAACTCCTGGCCACTAGTGATCCTCCCACCTCGGCCTTTCAAGGTGTTGTGATTACAGACATGAGCCACCACACTTGGCCTTAGTTACCCTTTTTTCTAGCCTACTGTATTGGTGTCAGCACTCTTTTAGATAAACATTTTATCTAATTTAATTCCAATCACAATTGTATACTTCAGAAAAGAAAAAATTGAGGCTCAAAGTACATAGGCTTAACATTCAGAAGGCCCCACAGTTTTTGCTTGGCAGAATAAGGATTCTAGTCAGTTGCTTCTGATTCCCAAGCCCCAAGTTTTTGAAGCCACCTTATGTGTCTTTCAGGTGGCACTTTTCATATTAGTCTTCAGTTAGAGCTGAGGCTCTAACAATTAATGGCTCTTGAGTGAAGGCATTTCTGCAGGTAGCAGAGATGGCAAAGTCCAAGCAGGCCTCCTAGAATACCATGTGGGGTCACCAGATCTCAAAGCTGGCCCTCTGCTTTTAGGCCAAATAATGATTTCTGAAAATTCTGTCCAAACTAATCAGGCCATAAGGACTACACATAAGAAAATAAACTCACAGGAGACTAATTATATGCAACAGAATGCCCATCTACCAATGCACTGATTTACAAGTAGAGCAGGGTGTGGTATGGGAAGAGGGCTTTCCGCATCATAAATAATGGTTGAAGGAGAGAAGGAGGAGCAGGCAGAAGTCCCAATTGTGGATCAGGGGTTTCCTTGGTCAGCGTCGTAACATTAACACCTTCCACATGTCAGGTGTCCAGACGGTATCTCACAGAATCCTCAGTTTGCTGCTGTGAGGCTGCAAGGCAGGTGTTATTACCTTATCTCCAATCTGCAGATGAAGAAAATCAAGATTTTGGGGACATTAAATGACTTGCTCAACCTCACACAAGTGATGGGCTCTCGACAAAGAGTCTTGTCCTGAACCATGTGAGAAGTGGAGCCCTGAAAAATTCCTCCATTTTTCTGCATGTCACCATAATCCATCCCTCCTCTGGAGCCACTTTCACAGTGCATTGGTCACAGAGCCCAGGGTGCAGATCTGCATAACAGTTGAATTCTAGGGGATAAATAAATAACCCATGTTGTAGGATTTTTTTTTTTTTTTTTTGAGACAGAGTCTCTCTTTGTTGCCTGGGCTAGAGTGCCATGGTGTCAGCCTAGCTCACAGCAACCTCAAACTCCTGGGTTCAAGCAATCCTTCTGCCTCAGCGTCCTGAGTAGCTGGGACTACAGGCATGCACCACCATGCCCGGCTAATTTTTTCTAGATATTTTTAGTTGGCTAATTAATTTCTTTCTATTTTTAGTAGAGACGGAGTCTGGCTCTTGCTCAGGCTGGTCTCAAACTCCTGAGCTCAAGCAATCCTCCCGCCTCGGCCTCCCAGAGTGCTAGGATTACAGGCATGAGCCACCGCGCCCGGCCTGTTATTCTCTGTTTTCAAATGGGAAAATCACACTTAGAGAGGTTAAGTAACTTGTCCAAGAGCGCACCGCTCCTTAGCCACTATCATATATAATCTCCAGCCAACCATATTGGCAGCTCTTAAAGGATCCATATCAAATGTTTGGGGCAGGAAGCCTGCAAGAAAATGAATATTAGGCCGGGCGCTGTGGCTCACGCCTGTAATCCTAGCACTCCGGGAGGCCGAGGCGGGCAGATTGCTCAAGGTCAGGAGTTCAAAACCAGCCTGAGCAAGAGCGAGACCCCGTCTCTACTAAAATAGAAAGAAATTAATTGGACAACTAAAAATATATACAAAAAATCAGTCGGACATAGTGGCGCATGCCTGTAGTCCCAGCTACTCGGGAGGCTGAGGCAGAAAGATTGCTTCAGCCCAGGAGTTTGAGGTTGCTGTGAGCTAGGCTGACGCCACGGCACTCACTCTAGCCCGGGCAAGGGTGTGAGACTCTGTCTCAAAAAAAAAAAAAAAAAAAAAGCATAGTATTTGCTTATAACCTATTCTCATCCTCCTATATACTTTAAATCATCGCTAGGTTACTTATAATACCTGATATAATGTAAATGCTATATAAATAATTGTTATATTGTATTTTTTATTTGTATTGTTTTTCATTGTTGATTATTTTTTGTTGATCCCCCCTCCAAATATCTTTGATCTGCAGTGGTTGAATCCATGGATGTAGTACCTTTGGATACAATCAAATCTTAACCTTGTATAGCCCTTTGGGATTTAGTTTTGACATGTGACATTTTGATTTGATGTTTCACAACACTTTGAAGTAAGCATATTCACACCCCCAGTTTGCAGGTAAATAGTTGGAGACACCCAATGGTTAAGTGATGTCTCCTGGGTCACATGTCGGTAAGGTGGGAAGCAGGGATCGAATGTGGCATCTGTCACTCCCAGCCCTGTGCTCTTCCCTGCACATCATGTTATACCTCTGATCTAACGAGAAGAGGAAAAACTCCCTGTGATCAGTAGTTGCTGTATAACTTGTACCACTTTTAATACCATGGCCTCTGTGAGGTTTCTCGAAGACTGTCTATGGGGTCCCACTAGATTGCAGCAGTTTAGTTCTTGAAAGGTTACAGCAGTTTCCTCCGAAAGATCCCTCACTGAAGAGCCTAAACGAACTCTTGAGTGTTTTCATTGACTTTTCTCATCTTCCAACTCAAGTTAAAAGCATCATTTTGCTTTGCTGTCAGTCAATTTCACTTTTGTGAGAATTTTAAAGATGTATAAGCCCCTAAGGTGACAGTCCCAGCCTGATGCTGTCACACTGAGCTGTGTCATATTGAATTCTGTCACTGAAGGGAAACAAAATGAAATGCACCCAGGTGTAAAATTCCAGGCCTTGTTCATTCTTATCAATACCAGATTAGAATGGCAGAGTCTAATATTTTGAAATTGATATGATGAAGATTGATGTTTTAACTTTAATGGGTTGGTGG
Source organism: Lepilemur ruficaudatus (assembly GCA_963574885.1). NCBI lineage: Eukaryota > Metazoa > Chordata > Mammalia > Primates > Lepilemuridae > Lepilemur > Lepilemur ruficaudatus. The sequence continues at coordinate 10,770 of CAUYRT010011406.1, forward strand.
TAAAATGTATCATTTGTATATTCATGTAGTCATATACATGCATATACATGCACAGACAGTGAAAACTATTTCATTTGGCCTCATTTTAAAATTTTTAATATTTTCTATTGGTAATTAGACTCAATACCCGTTAAAATGTAAATACTCTTTCTTTTGCCTTCCTTTTGAAACCAAATGAACTTGATTACAGCCACATGGCTTTTTCTCATCAGATTTACTGATAAACTGAACATGTATCTGCATGTGTGTGTTTAGGTACCTTTTTTTGTAGCATTGCTTTAAATGCAGATTATTGTTTAAGACGGCAGGTTGATGAATGAAGCCTTTGGTATACCACTAATGAGACCCAGCGGTCTAGGAGACATGGGGCTTTTATAACATTTACTGAGAATCCCTATGCCTCAATCTCTGTGCTCCCCAACAACTAGGATATGTAAGCTCCCGCTGACTTTACCTACCAGGACACAGGCTGAAATGTTTTATGTATTATTTTTGAGTTTTACCATTATTCAGCAGAACAGTTTATTTTTAAGAGTTTTAAGACAGGAAGATTTCAAATGACCGTCCTATGTTATTGTCCTTTTCAAGTATGGTTTTCGTTATTTTTTTTAAAAATCATGGCAATAGACACTATTCTCTAAAATATTAATGGAAATTTTATATCCTTCAGTCACCCAATAATGATGACTCTAGCAACACAGTGCTTATTAATATTAATATTAGTGCTAATGAGAGCAGCTACCATGGGTCAAATTTTTAAGTGCTGTTTTAGTCATTTTTTTCTACCTTCCCATTTAATCTTCATAGTAATCCTGAAGTTAGGCGTTTATTATCTCAATTTTATTAATGAGGAAGCGCAGGCTTAAAGAGGTTAAGTCGTTTGGCTGAGGTCACACCGTTTGTTAGAAGCCAAACTGAGATTTCAATTTAGGTCTCTTTAGTCCAAGCTATGCAGCTTTTCTACAATCACATAAATGCCTTTTCCGATAAAATTTTGTTATGTCGTATTACAGTAGACCCGGGTAGGTTGAGAGAGTGGCTGGTGTGTATGTGAGGGGGAGAGAGAGGACACAGGGCTTGCGACTAGGAGAGGAACAATTGAGGGCCATCGAGTTAAACAACAGTCAGAGGGCAGTGGTGTTACGAACTAGGCATTACGCACAGCGGTTTCTCCCACTTTGCAGTTGCTGGTTATCCAGTAACAGTAGACAAAGTTCAAGAGCAGATTAAGGTCAAATAAAGCACCAAAATGTTAGCTGTCAGTTCTGTTCAACTCAGTGACGGGAGATGTGAGTTATATTACAGGGTGGTCCACTTAGCTGGAAAAACAAAGGTGTAGGAGGAGGATTGAAGCTGGCCACCAGGCATCCATCTTTCCTTGTGATTAGGTAAAGGGCATTATTGACAGCAACAAGCACACCTTGCAGTCAGGGGACCGTTTTCAGCGGAAGCTTTTATTCCTGCATGTACCCGGTTTGCAGCGCAAAGTACAAATGTCCCTCAATTCATTTAACTGCCCTTGCAGCAGCAGAAGAATGTGTTTTTAAGCAGAAAAAGCAATGTGTTTAAAGCATATGGTTTGGGCTTTCCACACTTTGCTGTAAACACAGCAGTGTTCATAAGTGCTACTGGAATGAATAAAAACCCAAGCCGCAGACGCTAAGTGCAGTAATGCCACCTTCCTGCAGAATCGCCATCGCTCCTGGCCCCTCTCACATCCCCTCAGTTCACTCTTCCCTTTATTCCCCAGTTACTTACTCAACGGCTTGCTCCATTCCGTAAGTCCCTATCAGACCCTCCCTGTGCTGGGCCCTGGGCCAGGTGCTGGGCATAGAAGGTGTATCTGAAAAGGACTATGCCATCTGCAGCTCACTTTCTCAAGGAGTCGGATTCTATGCCTCCTGTGTCCTCAGCAACACCTTGTGACACCAGTGCATTTGTCTCCAAAGCCTACAGTAGACTCAGAGTTCCTTGTGACTTGGCCTGAACGCACCTGTGTAACCCTCAAGGTTTCTGTTTCAGTCTTGCATACATAAGGGTGGCTTTGGAATCAAAACCTTAGATTTGAATCTCGATTGTGTCACGTCCCTAGCTCTTAAATTCTCTAGGACTGAGTTTCCTTGTCTACAAAATGGGGGTGAAAATAAATAGGATTAATTAATATATCACTTGTCATAGTACCTGGCCCTTATAGAACACTTGAGTAAGAATGAACTCGTTATTTTAATAAACACGTGCTCTGCGTTTACCATGTGCCAGACAATATTTTAGGTGCTTCCGCTACAGAGATAGTTGAGGTTCACGTGGTCTTAGTAGAATGCTGTAAATATGTGGTGTTAGGGAAGATACACCTAAGGAGACAGGTGCTGAGGGATAAGGAGGAGTAGGCCAGGTAAGAAGGTCAGGAAGGGTGTTGTTACTGACAAAGGGAGCAGTGTGATCCACAGTACCTAGACAGGAAACCTCATTTGGAAGGGGAGCAGATACTCCCAACCCACTAGCTCCTGGTCGCTGTCATTCCAGGACTGACTGCCCATCGTTGGCGTTTCTGGGCTGACTTCTCTAAAATCAAGGAAAGTCACTGCTGATCAGGGCACAGGTCCGAAAGTTAGGGTTGTTGACAGCCCTGGGAGCAGCCCTTGACGTGTGACTTTTAGGGTGATAAATACCCCAGCCCCCTCACCCTTTGGGTACAATACTTCTGAGAAGTGTTCTTATGCTGCTTGGCAGAGTATCCTGGCATCTGGCTTAAGAACGCACCTTTTTTTTTTTTTTTCTGAGACAGAGTCTCACTCTGTTGCCCGGGCTGGAGTGAGTGCCGTGGCATCAGCCTAGCTCACAGCAACCTCAAACTCCTGGGCTCAAGCAATCCTTCTGCCTCAGCCTCCCGAGTAGCTGGGACTACAGGCATGTGCCACCATGCTCAGCTAATCTTTTTCTATATATATTTAGTTGGCCAATTAATTTCTTTCTATTTATAGTAGAGACGAGGTCTTGCTCTTGCTCAGGCTGGTTTCAAACTCCTGACCTTGAGCGATCCTCCCGCCTCGGCCTCCCAGAGTGCTAGGATTACAGGCGTGAGCCTGTAATTGGCTGCCTTCCCTTCCTGTGTCACTCCCTCTCTCCCCTGACAGCGTTCCTTGCATCTCCCGAGTCACTTGCACTGGAATCCTAATTTCAGGGTCTGCTTTAGGGCAACTCAAACTAAGACAGGAAATATCTTCCCAGTTTGGTTTCCAGGAAGATCATGTGCCTGTTTCAAGGTCTTTGATCTCCATAGACACTTTCTGTGTGATCTGACAAATCAGCCATCAGCTTGTTTTGAACAGTGCCTCTGTTAAACTTACAAGAATCAAGTCCTTTAAGATATGAATGCACAGCCCCTCCCAGGACTTGGCACCTTGCCAGAAGAAATTAATATCTAGCACAGGCAGTTTAGTTCTTTTTGGAAAGAAATAGGGTATAAGTTACATTGATTTATTATTTTTGTAAATGAATATAAAAGTTTTTCTGCTCTTCCTTTAGGGGAACTTGTGAACTGAAGGGTTCATGGTTTTTTCATCTACATTTTCATGACTTCTGGAGCCAATGCTATTCGTTAATAATAAAAACGAGTGTATGTGTCATTTGAGTTGCCGGGATGTGTCACACATCTTACAGCGTAACACTTGCTTCTAACGCCCTCGTTTTACATATGAGATTCAAAGGGGCTAACGCAAGGTTTAAACCCAGGTATTCCTGACTCTTCCCAACATCTGTGACTTTTTCTGTTGCGTCTTTTCTGTTTCTTTTTCACATTGCGTCTTGATAAAGCCCCGTGCTTGGGACTTATTTATAGTTTATAGACACTGCCGAGCAAAAGAACCAAAAGGATCTGTACTTGAACGTGTGGTTTTAGAAGCCAGAGAAACAGTGTGAAACTCAGACCTAAGCTTTGACTCAGGTGTTTTTTTTTTTTTTTTGGTGGGGGGGAAGGGGGGTGGGGGCAGCGGGGAAAGAAGGAACCACAAGCCACAGCCTGGCACAAAACGGCACTGATTTGTTCAATGAGAAGAATAACAAATGGGAAGAGACAGGGAGGAGGCACGTGGGACTGAGATTTTTAACTTAAAGGAGAGAGGTAAAAACAAGCCCATTGGTGTTGGTGTTGCTGCTGCCTTTTTTTGTAGAATCATAGACTGTTTCCCACATGGCAGATCTTACCCGTGAGGCAGTGGGGGCTAGGAATTCGTGGAGCTGGAAATAGAACCTGAATCTTTTGGCTGCCAAGTGCAGCCCTGTCTGGTAGACGGAGATACCATCTCTCTTACTAAGCTTTCCTTCCTATCCTCTCCCTACTTCTTCCCCTGCCTCCACCCTCGCCCTTCCTTTCTCTGCAAACCATTCCTAACAAGCTCTTAGTTAGCTAAATTACAGAACAAAGCCAGCTTCCTGCTAACCCCTTTGGACTTCAATTACAGACATATTCAAATGCGTTGCCTGCCACAGCGCCCTCAGCACTAAATAGCACATAAGCACTTTTGCAGTGCTTAATGTAAACGTGTTGAAAAGTGTACATTATTTTTCATTGACTTTAAATTGGATAAATGCTCATTGAAAAGAATAAAGTGAATTGGTATGGGAGAGAGCATTAAAGAGCGGGAGAAAGAGAACAGCCAATAAAGGCATGTGGTTTCTAAATGCGGATCCGCTAATTTCTCTTTGTGGCAGCCATTTGGTCTATACCGTTGGAATGTACTTGGAGACATTGCACATATTAATGAAATTAGGTTTGTTAAGCCAGTGTTCTGGGGACGCAAGTCCTAGTGAAAAAGTTTTGACTTTGAGATCAAACAGCGTCAGATCTGCTACTTAACTCGCTATGTGACCTTGAACAAGGACTTTGCCTCATTGGAGCCTCAGTTTTTTCATCTGTAAGACAAGAGAAAAAATACCTAACTCGGGGGGTTGTTGTGAAAATTTATGTGACCTTTATGCATCCTGCAAAGTCTCTGACACATAGTAGTTGATCAGTCACTCTTAATTATTTTTCCAAATAAGTAAAGCTGCTGATCTCATAGCATAATTTTAATAAAACTGTAGTTTTCTCCTTGGTAATTGTAATTCTGCTATCCTCTGTCTCCATGTTGGGACTCTGGTTGGGAGAACCTTTCCAACCCATTCCCTGCCTGCCCCAGGCTGAGCACTCAGGGCAAGATATTATGCCTGTTTTTGTTCACTGCTCTATACTGAATGCCTAGCACATTGCAGGCGCTCAGTCAGTGTTTGGGGTTGTGTGTGTATGTGTATACAAGAAAGAATGAGAAACATTAGACTGAATCATCCAATTACTACTGAAGTAGACTTTTAGGAAACCACATTTCCTGGGAAGTTTTGACTTGCCAGGCTCCTAGGGACCCTGCCCCTCATCAGATTGGTCTCACCAGTTCTCCTGTGTGTGGAGTGAATCTGGGCCTCCCTGTATGCTTTCGGTAGCTGAGGAATACTGCAGTAATAAGAGAACACACAGAAGGTCCCCGTGCCTTCAGAGAACAGCCCTTCTCACTGAAATTCCATTAACACCCTCAAATGGGTGGGCTTTAATTTCCCACCAAACAGCCTTGTTTTCCAAAGGTGAGAGGCTCGTATGAGAAATTGTTTCAACTGTCTTGTAGCTCTGCGTTGGAAGTTCTTTCAAATGAGGGCTGCCGTTTGTATTTTAAAGGGAGGTGAGGGTTGAAGAATTATTGCTGTTCCTAAGAGCCTGTAGGCCTATATCCCATCACAAGCCATGAAAGACTACTTTGGTCAAAGTAAAGGGCAGTAATAACTAGCACTTCAACCTTAATCACTATTGCTAATTCAGCTTATATTAGTTGTTTGCCTATTATATGAAATACTTAACATACATTTTTATCTAATCCTCAGAACAGTTCCAGCAGCCTTTATTTTGATTCCCACCAGCCATATAAGGAAACTGAGGCTGTGAGAAGCCGAGATGACACCCTCTAAGATCATGCTCTCAAATAACAGGTCAGGAATCAAACTCAGGCGATACTAAATCTAGGTCCTTCCTTTGATGTTTCAGAACCGAACTGAGAGCTAACCTGCTAGACCAGCTGATATCAACACTCGGAGTTTTTCTAGACCAGTGTTTTTCTTTTGTGTTCCGTGGAAACTTAAGGCTGTGGAGGTGCCTTGGGGTCTGAGTAGGTATGGAAAAGGCTCCATAAGTAGGGCCCTTACCCCCCTGCTCCCAATTCAAAAGGACTGCTTTTGATCTTA